>PVKB01007754.1:0-27944 GCA_004027205.1 Ctenodactylus gundi
AAGAAAATATCCAGAAATTCCATTTTCTTCTAAATCAACATAACAACATAAGATTAAAAACGGTAATGTCCAGTTACTGCCTATGACATAATGTTAGGAACATAACCATCAGGATAACTAATGCCCTAATGCCTAACCACAGGCTTATCTACAAAATCATGTTCACACTGACATTGTAGGCAAATGAGCCAACCCTAAGATGTCAGGATGAGGCACCCTGATATGTGTACACTGGCCAACCCTAAGACGTCAGGTCTAAATGCTGACATGCACATAAACCAGCCCCAAGAGGGCACTGATAAGAAGAGACCCTGTCCTCTTGGAAAAGCTCAGATAAGACAGGAACACCAGCATCCTCAATCTCACAGGACTGACCCTGCACCTTTCCACTGGTGCTGTCCAGTCTGCTGGACCGCTGCTGGAATTCCTCCCAGCCAGACCCTTGACCATGGACCCCACCGCAGACCTGAGTCATGGAACCTTGGGACCCTAGTGAGGTTCTCTTGAGACTGAGGCTCCCTTGAAGACAGAGACTCTCTTACACATTTGCTCTCCTTCCCCTGTTTGATGTGTTGTATGTGTGTTTCTAGTTTATACTTGTATTTCTAGTTGTTAATTTGGTTAATGAACTGAATGTGTGTAATAAATATGGACCAGATGACTGTTGTGTCCTGATTCCAATGCCATAAACAGAAAACATGACCATTGCTCACAACACATAAGAAATTACACTCTCATGATAAACTTACTAATTTTAGGTAAAGCAAATGGAGTAAGTTTACACTTACTGTGACATAGCAAGTTCATGTCCAGAAATTAACCGAAATGAGTAAGTATGAATAAATATGAAATGTTTACTCCAGGGGTATCTTTAAAATAAAACATATTTAGGAGGCCAAGGCAGGAGGATCATGATTTCCAGGCAACCTACGCAACTTAGAAACTTGGCAAGACCTATACAAAATGAAATAGCCTAGGGATGTAGCTCAGTGCAAAAGTCCTGGACTCAATCCCCAGGACCCATTGCCCAAAGGAATTCAGAATCAACCTAAAGTGTCCAAAAACAGCAGACATGTCCTGGGGACAGGAACACATCCCAGCATGTGCCCCATTTATACATCCACTAAAACGTTAAAGAGAAACATAATTAAGGAAAACGTACAAAACATGGTTAAACAATCTGAAAAACAATCAAAGCCCAACTGAAGAAAACAACTGACATATCTATATACATGAATATATACAGTAAGTCTGGTTAGATACATATCTAAATATAAGTATCGTTAATAATTTTAATCTTTGCGTAGAAAATGGGCAGTCTTTACTTTCTTATTATTTACTTGTGTCTTTCCCTTTTTCCTAAACAACTCTACGCACAGGAAAACACATGACTGTGAGAGAAAAGACACCAAGTGCCTGTCACGTGTGAGACCTTCCCGGGCTTCACCCACACACACGTTCCAGGCAACATCAAGAGCAACGCGAACAGCCCGCGCGAGCTGTCTGGAAAGCCGTCCTCCAGCCAGGCAGGCCCCGCATACCTTTCCTTCCCGGTATCTTCTTTCTCTGTCTTCATCTCTCTCAGAGTATTCATCTCACCTTTCTTTCTCTTCAGTTCTTACTTCACTTAATTAAAAAACAAAAAACGTAGTTTTAATATTCCCAAATTTTAGCATATTAAAAAATCTTCTAATACCTTGGCTACTGTGAGCGCCACCCAGCGGTAGCAGCGGCTCTTTTTGAACAAGGGAGATCTTTCCATTTTGTAGGCTTATACCTGGTCAGGCGACAAGACAAAAAGGAGGAATGGGGGAAGAGGATAAAAGGTCAGGCCACGCAGCAACTTGACCTTGACACCTTACCTCTCATCGGGAAGATGATGTAATAGAGAAAGGCATGGGGAAGCACTTGCAATCTAGGGATTTAAAATCTGTCCACTACACCAAAGGTATGATGCTTCCTCTACCTGGTGTGGACAAGCCACCTCGTTTTGCAAAAAAGATAAGACTCATATTTCTGTCCTCTATGCCACCCATATCCATCCCTTCTTTGAACAGGTGACCCTCTGTAAGCCGTTTCTCATACTACAGACTTTGATGCACATATTATTATTCAAATGTATCCAAAAATATTCAAACACATTCTCCAAACTCGAGTGAAAGTTCTACTGTCTATTTTTACTATCATAAATACCCTTTTATTAGCTGACTGCCCCTATAGAAACTCATTATATAAGCATTTAAAAAGTGTTTCCTTAAGTTGATATGAGAAGCTGTTACTCCCCCAAAAGTTCTAGTGTCTAAATTTAAGGAAATCAAAATGGTAATCTCTTCCCCTCTCCCAGTTTACTCTGGCATCATGCAAATATAAGGGTATTTATGGAATTCTAGGGGCACCAGGCCTGCTCAATACACTCAAGAGTTTCCAGGCACCAGTCGGGACATTACACAGCCTCCCACACTCTGGCAAGATCCACAGGAGACAGGGGACCCTCTCCCAGCACGATGAAGAAGCTCCCACTATCTGACCAGCGTGCTAGGCTACGGCCCCGCTAGTCATTGAAAAAAGCCACTAATTGGCAGGAAGGGCCTTTAACAGTCACCCAAGGCAATAATAAATCTGAGGAATAAATCTGAGGTGCCCAAGGCTGCACCAACAAGAAAACCCGAGTCTTTTCTTCCTCACTTTGCAGACAAGAAGTGATCAGGTTCACAAATCAGAAAACAGACACTTCAGCACATGCATTCAAGTGGTCAAATGCTGCCCTAAGCCCTCCTAACATACACAGGAATACACTGCAACCTCTTCAGTGCAGCACACACATAAGTGCTCAAGCACTAAGTTCAGCCCTGCTAACAAGCACAAGTAACACACTGTAACCACCAATTAAAAATTCAAAGCATATCATGTTTTACAAGAGGATATCAATAGTTAAAAAAGGGTAAAAATCAACATTAAGAGATCATTAAGGCAAAGTTTATTCACTCAAAAAGTATTCACCAACCCAAGACCATTCCCCTAAGATTTTGGGACGAAAGCATGGGGTTGGGCAAGTATGCAGGCCCCCGGCCTCCAGGACAGAAGGACACCACTGCAGCTAACTGGGATGGGCGAGGTGGGAAGCAGGGTATAAAGGAGGCCCCTGAAGGTGAGCTTGGAACACATTAAGTTTGTGATCTTCAAGAGATCTCAGAACACAGATGGGGGAGGGGACTCAGCTGGGCAATCAAAACTTCAAAATCAGGAACAGAAAGTGGTACCTAAAACCATGAGACTAGATTCAAGAAGATCAGGAGAGTGGTGGCTGACAGGCAGTGGGGCAGTAACCCAAGGATAAGACCCAATCCTACAGAAGGTAACAGGAAACAAGTCAAAAAGAATCTCACAAAACCTAGTTGCATCATTAGTCTTACCAGCACAATTTATTTTAATACTGCATTGAGAAAAGAGCAACCTGGGGTGAAGGAGGAGCGCAGCAGTTAGAGCATCTACCTAGCCATGCACAAGGCCCTGAGCTGCTTTCCCAGCACCACATAAACTAGGCATGGAGGCTGGTAACCCAGAACTCAGGAGTATGAGGCAGAAGGATCACTATGAGTTCAAAGCCAGCCTCGGCCACCTAGTGACATAGTGAGTTCAGGACCAGCCTGCACAACAGGGAGAGGTTCTGTCTCAAAATAAATACATTAAAAAAAAATCTGAGAACTAAAGGTTTTATTAGAAATAACTACCATAAAACTAACAACTTCAAACAAGCATTAAATAGTAAAAATGACTGCTGTTAAAATTAATTAGTGGCAACTCATCAGCTCCACTCCCATTTACACATACAACAAAAATGCATATATACAATTAGCTGGGCATGGTGGTGCACACCTGTAATACCAACACTCAGGAGCCTGAAGCAGGAAGATTGTGATGAATTTAAGGTCAGCCTGGTCTACACAATGAGTTCAAGACCAGCCTGGGCTACAAAACGAATCCCTGTCTCAAAAAAAAAAAAATGCACATATGTGAACACGAAAAAATACCTAATAATCTTCATTCCTAATAGGCTAAATCTGCAAACAATACAGACGGCCACCAAGGGCAAAATGGGCAAAGGGACTGCGGCACAGTCATAAAGTGGGATTATACAGAAATGAATAGAATCAAGTCCTTGGCTCCCATCACCTTAATAGACAGATCGTCTCTCCTTTCTGTGATTTCGAGGGCTACAACATATTCCCCTAATATATTCCTTTTCCTGACCGAGCCCGCTCGGTCAGTCAACGAGAACACGAGAGGGGGAGAGCAGATTGAAGAAAACTGGACTCTTGCAAGGAACGCTGCAAAAGACGCTTTATTATCCACTGCCTTCCTTTGTATACCCTCCTGAGCCTTCCCGCTTGTTAACAGAAGAGTCCCGTGGTTCAACACCTGATCCAAATTTCAAGCAGAACAACACCTGACTTAAATTCCAGACAATAAACGCTTCTTCGTGGAAAGGAACTTGGCCATGTTCAGCAATGCTGAGGCTTTCGGGCCCTAAGGGCCCCAACATTTTCCACTTCTGTTGGCTTGCTTGAATTTTTATAAGAAGCATATACTATACTATCTGTACGACAAAAAAAGTGAAGAAACTTCCATGGGGGAGAGTATGTACATTTATCTTAGAATTCTTAGAAAATTGGGTTTGTGACATCTAAATAAATCACTCAAAATAAAACTGACAATTTTGAAGAATACTTTACCAAAGAGCTGGGGGCGGGGCGCGCGCGTGTGTGTGTGTGTGTGTGTGTGTGTGTGTGTTACTGATGACTGAGCCCTAGGTTTTTATACTGAGCTACAGCCCGATTCCATATTTAGATTTGATCTTGAGACAGGGTCTCACTAAGTCACTAAATTGCTTATGGTGGACTTGAACTTCTAATCCTCCTGCCTCTGCAACCCAGAAGGCTGGGATGACAGGCCTGCACAACCAGGCTCTGCCAAGAGCATCAGTTTTGTTCAGATGCAGGGGGATTAAAACTTCCTGAGTAATAAATCTGAAATGTTTGCATGGTAAAACTCAAGCAAATCATAAGAAAATAGTTCCTTCACTAAGCAGGTATTAAAAAATAGCAAATAATACAGACAGAATAGGGGACTCTAACTTCAAATTCAAAATTAAAACATTTTAGAAAATTATAAAAGAAAACAAAATGATGAATGAATGTATCTAAAGAGGAAAATGCCTAGAGCAGGAAGAACTTCTTGAAGAGCAGCTACTAAGGACACACAGCTAATACTACCCTCGGAGGAGTCAGCTCCCCACAAAGCACCCTCATCAGCCAGACAGACCCCAGGGTGGAGGACTCACCTGACCACCTGACCGCACCTTCTGCTCCACTCTCTCCCGCACCACTGGGGTGGGGGCCCAAGCGCCTCCCACTCCGGAAGGCTGTGGTGGGCAGGGGTGTGCCGGAGCTCCTCAGGCCCCGCTCTCCTAACCTTCTCTTTTTCTCTGTCCTTCCGACGGTGCGACTTCCCTACATCCTGTTCTGCATGTTTCTCTTTTAGCTTCTCCTTCTCTCGGTCTTTTGCGTCCTTCCTCCTCTCCCTGTGTCTCTCCCGGTCGCTCTCCCCACGAGAGCTCTCCCTCAAGGCATGAGCATCCCTCTCAAGGGTCCTGTCCCAGCGCCTCTCTCCATTCCAGTCTGGGCCCCTCGGTTTCTGCTCTTCGCCGTCAGGGACATCCACTTCCCGCTCCTTGTGTGGCTTCCTCTCTGCGCTTCTCACTTTCCTTAGAAGTGCCTGATCCAACAGCCTGGAATGACAAATATATTGCTTTTTTTGTCTGTTTAATTTTCAGTGTGAGGGATGAAACCCAGGGCTTAGTACATGCTGGGCAACTGCTCTTCCACTGAACTCTATCTGCAACCCATTTATTAATTTTTAATATGTGAATGCAAGAAACATAGTCATTTAAAAGGTCTTTACAACATTAGAGTCAACTGCTTTCTAATTCCAGCCAGATGGAAAGAGGCCTGGATGAACACCCTTGGAATACTAACGTAATCAGAGCCACAGTGGCTGTTTCTCTAACTGCTAAGTGGAGGCTCATACACCAGGTACACTCGTGTTTATGAACAAATCAAATCTAACCTATGCCATGAATCAGAGCAAATGAGCAATGGCGAAAGCGTGTCTTAGGGCAGAGGAGGTTGCAAGCTGTCCAGGCACAGTTTGAAGAAGAAGGACTCCCACAGGGACCCCTTCAAGAGCCTGGACTCCGTCCCTGAGCCTTCTCCCCAGCTGCTGACACCATCCACAGGAGCTGGGAGCCACATGCCACAGGCACAAGGTCACCCGAGCATGCTGTGCTCTGCCTAGCAGGGAGGACGGTGCTGCCGTGACACGGTCCCCACCCAGTGCAGTGATCGTGGGGTTGTCCACAGAGCTCTACCTCTGGCTAAGGCATGCCTCTGGGTGCACAGGGCTGTGCAGAACTGCCCAGGAAGCACCCAAGGCCCCATCTGAGCCCCAAATGAAACCTTCAGAGTACACTATGCAGAGTTGCCTCCTCAGGTCATCTGCTCTCCAAGTATCATCTTTTGTTCGCCACTAAAAAGAAAAGTAGAAAGGTAGAATTAGTCTAATGTAAAGCCAGGCACCATGATGCACACCTATAATCCAACTGTGTGTGTGTGTGTGTGTGTGTGTGTGTGTGTAATGTATATATAAAATATATAGAGAGAGCTAGATATAGGCTAAATCTGCAACCAGTATATATAGCTGAGGACGGAAAGTGTGAAAGCATTGGGTTCAATCCTCTGTACCATAACATTTAAAAAAATTATTTGCTAGGCTAAAATCGCTCATAATTATTAGAATATGCAACCCTTGGATACTTCAAAACTATAACATATTTATTACAAAGGAAAGAAAGGAACAAGTAATAATGGCAGATGATCCACAGGTCAGAGACAAATCTTTTGTGGGTTGAAAACGTACGTGTGAGTGCTAGTGCAACAGCTCAGCAAGACTCTGAGTTTGATTCCCTAGCACCACATAACCCGAGGCTGGTGGCGAATGCCTGTAATTCCAGAACTTAGGAAGCTGAGGCGCTAAGGTCGTCGTGCGTTATAAAATAAAACACGTCGTGCCAGACCGTATTTCCGAAAGTGGCCACAGTCGCGTCTTTCCTTCCACCTGCTGGTGCTCACAGGACCGGCCGGGAGGTGCAAGGGGTCGGGCTCCGGCTCCAGCGGGGTGGCCTTCCGGGACACAGGACAACGGTTTCGACTGACATGCTCCACAGTGCCCTCTGTCATTCCCCGGGACGCCACCTGGCCATCCGCTCAGACACCCGAGACGGACCCACAGACACACCCCCGACAAACCACTAGAGCCAGCAGCTCAGATGCGGCCGGGGCTCCCCGCAGACGCTCAGACACAGCCCGCCGCCAGCGTCCCTAGATCCGCCGCAAAGAGGCCCGGCCCCCACGGGCACTCCCGTCCCACCCCAGACCCCTCTCCCCACGATCTGCGGACAAACCCACCCGCGGCCCCGGCCCAGGTGCCGAATCCGCTCCAACCTGCAGTGGCTCGAGTCTCTTGCTCCTGGCGTGCAGCTCAGGCAGGCTTCCCCTAGACCCGCGAAGGTGTCTGGGAATCTCGCCAGGCCGAGCCCGAGGCGGCCTACCCCACGAGGCAAGGGTCGCGCCACCAGTCGGGTTGTGATCCCTGTGCCAGCGGCCGCGTGGTCCTGGGCTGCGGCTCGGCGGGCCCCCAGGCCAGAGAGGAGTCGGCCGGCACCGGCGCCCCTAGGCCTACGCGGGCCTGCCCCAACTCGGCTTCCCCAGGCGGCGCCCGACTCCTAGCAACCGGCCGGAAATAAGCGGAGGGCCCAGCTGCCCCGCCCAGCCGGCAGTGGCCGCGCTAGTGCGCCGGCGCAGTGCCCAGACTAATAGCAACCGGCAGGCAGGAACAGCGGAGGGTCGAGTGGTCGCTGCCCGTGGCCGTGCTAGCGTGCCAGCACAGCGCCCAGTCTCCTGGCAACAGGCAGGCAGGAGGAGCGAAGTGGTGAGGGGCCCAGCACCCACACTCCTAGCAACCGGCAGGCATGAAGAGCGGAGGACCGAGGAATCGCTGCCTCTGGCTGCCCTAGTGAGGAAGCGCAGAGCCCGGTCTCGTAGCAACCGGCAGGCAGAGCAGTGGAGGGCCAAGCAGCCAATGCCGGGGACTCTCCTAGCAACCGGCAGGCAGGAGCAGAGGAGGGCCCAGCGGCCACTCTGCGTGCTTGCACCATCTCCACTCCTTACTTCTTTTCTTTCTTTTCTTCCTTTCTTTCTTTCTTTCTTTCTTTCTTTCTTTCTTTCTTTCTTCCTTCCTTCCTTCCTTTCTTCCTTTCTTTCTTTCTTTCTTTTTTCTTTCTTTCTCCTCTTGTCTTCTTTCCCTTGTTTCTTCTGTTTTTATTTCAATATTAGGGATTGAATTTAGAGCCTTTGTACTTAACTAAATCTCCAGGGGTTTTTTGTTTGTTTGTTTGTTTGTTTTTGTTTTTATAAATTTGAGACAGGACCTCGTTAAGTCATCAAGTTGCCCAGTCTGGGTTCCAACTTGAGATCCTCTTGTCTCAGCATCCCAGAGTATTAAGATTTCAGGCATGCACCACCAGGCCCATCTCAAATACTGTGTTATATTAATAAAATATCCAAATATGCAGGCTTTGCCCAAAGAGTACCCAAGGTATTAAGCAAGATATTTATACACAGTGGCAGAACCACAATTTATTTGGCCCAAGTCTGGCTGTGGAGTTCAGTTGCCTGAGTTCCTGCCCCTGGCAGGCCTCGCTGTACTTTGTACAAACTTAAGAATTTGTTTTATAATTCTGAGAGTATGCCTGGCATTTCAGTTTCATCTTATACAAAAGAGGGAACACTCAGTAAAAAAAATGAGGAATTCCTAAGTACCTGTCATGAGACCAGATAGAATCCAAGCACTCAATACCTTCTAAGTATTAAGGAAGTTGTTGTGGGCTGGAGGAATGGCATCACAGTTAAAGTGGCATCCTAGCAAGTGCAAGGCCCTGGTTTTGATTCCCCAGAACCACATAAAGCTTGGCATGGTGGCACACACCTGTAATCAAGCACTGGGAAGGCTGAGGCAGGAGGACTGCCAAGTCCAAGGCCAGCCTGGGCTCCATAGTGAGTTCAGGGCCAGTCTGGGCTACAGAGACCTTGTCTCAAAAAGAAAGAAAGAAAGAAAGAAAAAAAGTTGTTGCTATTATAGCTCACACAATATATGAATCATACATATTTAGTAAAGTTGAAAATATGTGAGCTGCCAAAATTATAGCCATCACTCAAATTTATAAATTACCCACAACTATGAATCATAATAGGAATACTTTTTGAAATCTCAGTGAACACTTAATGCTCCTCTCCTCTCCCCAGCAGTTGCCAGTGGCTGGTGGGCAGACGTCTCCCTTCTCGCTGAGTTCTTCCTGTTCTGTCTCCCCAGTTGTGGACAGAAGCAGTGAATGTGACAGGGGGTCATGACTGCGATTAGGCTACCAATGAGCTGACTGAGAGTTGGTCAGATGCAAGATTATCCTGGGCAAACCTGACCTTAAAAGCAGATGATACAGAAGAGATACCCCAGTTGTACAGGAAGACACATGTAGGAATCATCATAGCTGACATATAGACAATAAGTGTGTGTATACTAGACATAAATGTTAGTCATACACATAAGATATGGGTATATCAGAGATAGGACAAGAATGCAGCCTTTGGGGGACTAGCCCTGGACTTGGCTTACCCCTTTGGGGAGCTAGCCCTGGTCTCGGCCTAGCCTTGGGGGTTAAGCCTTGATCTAGCCCTGGGGACTAGCATTGGACTGCACTCAGCCTCGCCCTTTGGGGGGCTAGCCCTGGCCTCGGCCTAGCCCTTTGGGGGCTAACCCTGGCCTCGTCCTAGCCCTTTGGGTTTCTAGCCCTGGTCTCAGCCTAGCCTTGGGGGTTAAGCATTGATCTACCCCTGTGGGGCTAGCACTGGACTGCACTCGACCTAGCCCTTTGGGGGGCTAGCCCTTGTCTTGGCCCAGCCTTGGGCGTTAAGCATTGATCTACCCCTGGGATCTACCATTGGACTGCACTCGGCCTAGGCCTTTGGGGGGCTAGCCCTGGCCTGGCCTCGGCCTAGCCCTTTGGGGGGCTAGCCCTGGCCTGGCCTCGGCCTAGCCCTTTTGGGTCATGTCCGTCTGCACTAGCATCCTCCTCACAGTGGTCCAGGCCATAACCATCAGTCCCAGACACTACTGGTGGAGAAGGCTTGAGCCCACATCTGCATGGCATTTCCTTCCAATATTTGTTTTCTTTTGGATTCTTAATTCTTTGATCTGGATAAACTTAATCCTTTATATAACAACAAACATCATGAACACATCACAAATTAGTAGCAGTGATAAATATTGTGATTTTCAACCAGAATATCAGAAAATCAAATGGATTTTTCTTACTCTTATGGTCCTATGTAATGCCCTATTTCAGGGTGCCATGGACTGGGCCAGTGGCTACATGGTGTTGTTTCTCCACAAGCAGCACCAGCGTGTTCTCCACCTGCAATACTCCAAGCTTTTCTACAAAACTCCCCCTGAGATCCAAGCTGCTCAAAGCATTCTTCTTCTAATGCTGTGTTTTCTTTTTTTTATTTTTTAGATTGTGTTCTTTCTGTGTTTTTAAATTCTGGAAAACAATTTTATAATATATAATATTCGAGAATTCTTGATCCTTGGTTATGCGATTCTCAGCCCATTTCTGCTGATTCACAGAGATGTACATCTAAGTCGATGTTGCAGAGCCCAATAGGATATAGCTGGCATGGAAATAGTGTCTATTTTTTGGTTCTTTCCTTAAGTGATTTTGAAATAACTGTCCATTTTATTATTCTGTGTGCTTTAAAAATTCAAGTGAGAGTCTATGATAAAGGTAATACTTTTTGAGGGGAGGGTTTGGTTTGGTTTGGATTGGTTTGGTTTGGTTTGGTTTGGTTGGTTGGATGGTTGGGTTTTTTGTTGTTGTGTTTTTGGGTAAGTGAAAATTTAATAATGTCATTTTGGCTACCAGAAGGCTCCCACATGATTTCTTCTGCCATTGATATTTCAATTTTTTTCTCATTTTATTAGTTTTTATATCAACTGCACAATGGTTACAGTGAGCTTAGCTATTTTGTGCACATATATATCATGTTAATATTACAACCCTTTCCCTTCCCTTTCTTGGCCCTCCCATTCCATTTTCTTTAAATTTTCTAGGTGACTAATGTTCTACATTTTTATTATTTTCTCTAGTTTTTACATACATAAATTCCAAATTCTATAACACATTAGAGACATGACGTCTGGGAAATCAATGACAATCTGTGTGCCCCTCCACCCTTTTCAGAGGTTCACCCTTTCCCTATCTAACCATCGCCCCTCTTTCTACCCTGTCACTTATGAAGTATATAGGGGCCTTCTTATGTCCTTATTTGTGTAGCAAATCTTGGCTGTCCTGAGCTAAACCAGATATTATGGAAAGCTATTACACCAGCTTTCTTCTCATTTCACATCTTGCAATCCTACAGGAATTGGCAAATATTGTGCTTGATTACTTTTTCACTATCGCTACTTCTAGTAGTAAGAAGAGGTGAGATTGGCAAGATAAACACATTATGTATTAGATCTAGGACTATCGCAGTGAATTCATTAATTTCTAAAAATTAACTTGTGCAAATAATTATAATTTCAAAACTAATAAATTTTAGTTAGTAAAATAAAAAGAACAATTTGATAAGCTATATCAATGTTATTTACATATGCATGTTTTGACCCAAAAACTTTACTTCAGGACCCAAAAACTTTACTTCAAAACTTTACTTGCAGAAAGATCTACCTATACATATAAGAAGCATACAATGAAAAATACAGACTACAATATTTCCTTCAAAACAATCTATATATCTGAAGACCTAAATAGACACGTCTTAAAAGAAGGATTATAATAGCTTATACATTCATGAAAAATATTCATCACCCTTACCCATTAGGGAAATGCAAAATAAAACAACCCCGAAATTCCATTTTACCCAACTACTAATGGCTATTATTAAGAACTCAAAATATGGCAAATGCTGATGAGGATTGAAGAAGAAAAGGAACTATTCCAAATCGTCATTGGAAATGTAATATAACACAACCACTAAGAAATCAGCATAAAGATTTTTCACAAAAACTAATCATAATGATTCCTCAAGAAAATTAAAAATTGAATTTTTTGTTATTGACCCAATGACACCTCTTCAAGGTATATTCGCAGAAGAATTAAAGACATCATACTACAGTAATACATGTTCATAGCAGTGCAATTCACAATAATTAAGCACTGAAAAGAGCTTACATGCCCATAAACAGGTAAATGGAAAAAAACACAATCTCTGTGTGTGTGTGTGTGTTCATATGCTATCCACTCATACAAGTAGCATTTTGTTATTTGTCAAGAAGAGATAGATATTAAGATAATAATGTAAAATGAATTACCTCAGACAGAAAAGCTAAATATCACATATATTCTCTTATGTAAGAAACAAAACATAAGCTAATTAAGGAATAAAATATAGAAGAAATTATATGACACAGGAAGATAAAATCATTATGTAAGGTAGAGATTAAGGGAAGGTAATGATGAAAGAATAGGGTAAATGGACTAATATGTGTATATATATGCATATATACATATACATGTACATGTATACATGCATACATATATACATGTATTATTGTGGTTTGGCTCTGGAGTGTCACCCAAAATCTCATGTATTTAAATGCTATGGATTGTCAATGGAACCATGTGATGTTAGTAGACTGGGGCCTAGTCTGGAGGGGTGTATTACAGGAGCGTAAGTTAGGATTAATGGCATGTACATTTGGATTAAAGGCATGTAGTAGCCATACCTTCCACGCCTGAATCCAGGAGGGGCTAATCACTGGGCTGAGACCTGGAAGGATGTATAAGCTCCATCCTGCCTTCCTTCTGGAGGACTAGGACTAGTCCTGACTAGTCTCAACTTGCCTGCCTGTTTGTGATGCCGTGAGAAGCTGCCTCCACCTCTGTCTCTGCCATGTACTTTGAATGCTTTCAGCTGCAACAGAATGGACTGTGAACTTCTGAAATTGTGAGCTGAAACAAACCTTTTCTCCCCTAAATTTGAGGATGTTAGTTATTGAGTCACAGCAATGAACAAATAACTAAGACATATATATATTCCACAATGGAAATGTAATAACTATTTGGCATGACAAATATACACACACAAAGAATGAGGTAGAACTAAAAAAATAACAATACTGAATAACTCCAATACCCTCACAGATATATGTAATTTACACAAAAAATAACCCAAGATCTTTAGAGTTTTAGCTACACTTTACCTAAAAAGACATTACAGGATTATGCAGAACATACTATCCAACAACAGTAAAACACATTCTTTTCAGCAGATGTGAATGTTCTTAAGAATTACCAAATACCAAATACTGAAATCATTGCTTACATCTTAATGGATCATAATAAGATGAAACTAGAAATCATCAAAAATGACAAAAACTTTACAAACACAGGAAGTTTGACCTGTACTGACTCATTGCTGAATTTACCAGACCTCTACATAAGAACTAACAATAATGCTCCCTAAACCATTACATGGTATAGAAAGGAGAGGAAGTTTTCCAAACTCATTCTATGAAACCAGTAGACTTCATATGAATGTCAGGTAGAAACTCAAGGAAGAAAAGGAAAATGACAAACCAATATTCATGATGAATGTAGATGCAAAAATTCTCAATAAAACTTTTCAAATACAACTCAGCCACAAATTAAAAAATCATACACTATGATTAACTTGCTGCTGCAAGGTTGTAGTAACATATGAAAATTAATAAACATAATACATTATATAAATAGAATTGAGGATAAAACTCAAATGCCCATCTCACTAAATGTAGAAAAAAATAGTTTCCAACAACTCTCAACATTCCTTCATGATAAATCCCTGAAGTAGCTTGGCATAGGAAAATTGTATTTTAATGCACTGCCAAGGACACTGTCCACATACTGCTGAATCGGAAAAAAAAAAAACAAAACAAAAAGCTGAAAACCACTTCTGCCAATATCAGGAATAAGAGAAGCTGGAAAATCTAATCACTTTGGTTGTATATAATACTTTAGAGTTTAGCTAGAGCAATTATGTAAGAGAAAGTAATAAAAGATATAGATAATGAAAAATCAAATTATCCCCTGCAACAGAAATATGATTTACCACATCAAGGATCCAAAATTGGCATCAAAAGACGCTTAGATCTATTAAAATGAATTACACAACGAGGCAGAATTCAAAATTGAAATACAAAAATCAATAACTTTGCTATAGAGCAATAATAAACCCACTGAGAAAAAAATTAAGAAAAGCAATTCCATTCACAACAGCTTCAGAACACTACCAAGAAATGAACCTAATAAACTTGGAAAGGACATCTACAATAAAATCTATCTAACACTGAAAAGAGAAATTGAAGAAGACTTTGGAAAATGGAAGGACATAAATATTCCTGGGGCAACAGAATTAATTTTGTAAAAGGTTTTATGGCTGAAAGCAAGAAGGATGACATGGGTGTTTGTGGGGAAAGGATTTTGATGGGAATGGGTGTAAATGTGTCTTTTACTGAAATAAATGTTTAAAAGTTTGAACATTGACCCAATTTTGGTCATATCTTATTATGCCTTGTTTTTAACTTTATAAAATGGTTTTGAGAAGAGGCTTAGATGATATTATTTCACAAGTATAATAAATTATAATGTACTTAACTCTAGGTCAAGTATAATTTAATATCTTACTGTTTGCATCCCAGGGTTTCATATAATCCAATAGTTCTGAAGATGATGGTAAAAATTCTTTGATAGGATTTGGAGAAAATTGTGTGTCTTAGTTCTTTTTTTCACTGCTGGGACAAAAAAATTAACATTCACAACTTAAGGGAGTATCTTAGGTATTTTTTCATTGCTGGGACATAATACATGACTTTCACAACATAAGAGAGGAAAGACTTAACTTAATCCACAGCTTCAGAAAGCCTCAGTCCATTCACAGGTAGCTGGCAACAGTGGAAGCACATGGCAGAGGCTCAACAAAAGGAAAGGCTGTTCATGGAATGGTAGACAGGAAGTCAAGTGAGTAGGGAAGGGTAGACCTGCAATGCATTCTCCCAGATCATGTTGCAACGATCTACCTTTTCAATATTAAGCACCAGTGTTCAGCCCCGTTCCATGTTAGGTCTCAGTGATCTGCCACAACTGGGTAACGCCTCAGTGTTCCGCCCCTTCTAACAGTCTCACCTCTTAACAGCACTTGATTCCATAGGTGTCCTAAAACATCTAATTACAAGAGGATTTGGGGGAACATTTCAGATCTAAACCATAAGATTTTGCTCCTGTCCTCCAAAAAGACCCATGCCCACCTTTTTATGCAAAATGCATTTAGCCCTTCTCTAAGAGTTGCCAAAGCCTTAAGAGTTCCAACACTACTAAAAAAAAAAAAAAAAAAAAGGTCGAAGGCTCCCTGTGTATTCTAGTTATGAGTTTCTTATCTGAGTTGTTGGTGGTGAATATTTTTCCCCAGTCTGTTGGTTCTTTATTTACAATGTTGACAGTTTCCTTTGCTATGCAGAAACTTTTTAATTTGACAAGATCCCATTTGTTGATAATGGGGGTAATTTCTAAGCCCATCAAAATAAAGGATCCTATTGAAAAATGGGCAAATGAAATGAAGAGGCAGTTCACTCACAAAGAAGTACAAAGGGCCAATAGATACATGAAAAGATGCTCAACATCTCTAGCCATAAGAGAAATGCAGATCAAAACAATGCTAAGATACCATCTCACTTCAGAGAGAATGGCTTATATCAACAAATCAAATAGCAATCAATGCTGGCAAGGCTGTGGGGAGAAAGGAACCCTCCTGCACTGCTGGTGGGAGTGTAAATTTGTTCGACCACTCTGGAAAGCAGTATGGAGAGCTCTCAAAAGAGTAGAAATAAATATCCCCTTTGATCCGGTGACACCTATCCTGGGAATATATCCAAAAGAGGCCAAAACAACATACAACAGAGATGTATGTATACCCATGTTCATAGCAGCACAACTAACAATACCTAGAATATGAAAGTCACCAAAATACCCATCAACAGACCAGCAGATACACAAACTGTGGTACTTATACACAATGGAATACTACGCGTCTGTAAGGACCAACAGCGTGGAGGTTTTCACAGGCAAATGGAAGAAACTTGAGAATATCATGCTTAGTGAAGTGAGTTAGAAGCAGAAGGTGAAACATTGGATGGTCTCTCTGATATGAGAGACCTAGACCGCAACCATCTCATGGAACTTTAAACGAAAGACAAAGCGAAAGAGGGGGACGGGTGGGGGGGACGGGTGGGGGAGTGGTGAAGGGAGGGTAGGGAGGGTAGGGGGAGGAACAAAAGGAGAGCAGGGAAAGCCCTTGTCACTTCGACAAGAAATGTATTGCACAAAATGCTCAACTCCATTGTAAACCTTAAATTCTACACTTGTACATATCAATAAAATGGGAAAAAAAAAAGTCGAGGCAAAATTCTCCTGACACTCAAGACAAACTCTTAGATGTGAGCCCCAGTAAAAATCAAAGAAAAGTTAAGCCCTTCCAATATACAATGGCACAAAGGAAGCATTCTCATTCAACAAGAGGAATAGCAAATTAGAAAGCAACTGGATGAAAACAGGAATGGAATCCAGCAGGACAATCACCAAATCCTGCAGTTTCATTAAATTCTGTAGCGTAGTGTTCAGCACCTTGGTCACATTGCAGCAAAATGGAGCCTCAAAGGCTTTAGGTATCCGTAGCCCTATGGCTTTTTCTCTGGCTTCAACCTCTCTGGCTTCTTTTTTGGGCTAACTACTAAAAGCCTTTGGCCTTTCTCCACAGATGATCCGCATTTCTGACTTCTCCAAATTTCTGGAGTCTTTGCTGCCTTTTCAGCTTCGCCTTCATGATTTCGTGCCCTGCCCTTTTAGGAGCACACTCCCTGATCTCCAAGGCCTTCTTCTAGGTAGAAATCTAGGAAGAAGCCTCCATGATACAATAACTCTTGCATTTTGCAAGCCTGTCAAGTCAGGACCACGTGTACGTCATCATGCTCTTCCAGTAGTTTGAGGAGTAGCTTGACTCCTTGGAATAATATTACAAAAGCCTGAGTTCTTTGATGATTGAACTCCAGGCAAACATTTTTCCCTTAGTTCTGAGGTACTTTTCTCAGAGCAAAATCTTTTGATTTTCCCCTCTTGAGTTGGGAAAGGGTGGAGTCTTGTCTACCTTTCAGATACCCCCAAGGTATCTTTTCTATAGTCCTTATTGTAAGTACTTGGTTTGTTTTTTTAATGCTGATCTTGTTAACCTCCCCGTGCTCCTTTGCCACACCTCTGTGGATCCTTTCAATCTGGCCACAATGGGAAAAAAATTGTATCATTTTTCTCTGCCATTTTTTCCTGACTTTTGCCATAGAGTTGGCTAAAAGATACAAACAGTAGCCATGTGACAGCCTGAATATTATGCTGCCTTGATATTTCCTCTATCAGGGCTACAGGAATAGTATAGAGGTCGAAGTGCTTGCCTAGTAAGCACAAGGCCCTGAGTTTCCCACTGGACATAGTGGTGCATGCCTGTAATCCTAGCATAAGGAAGGCTGAGGTAGGATTGCCACGAGTTCCAGGCCAACCTGGACAATAGATCAAGGCCCTGTCTCAAAAACACACATACACACAAACACACACACACACACACACACACACACACACAGAGAGAGAGAGAGAGAGAGAGAGAGATTTCCTCCACCACATTGAGTAGTCTACTGCCTACAATCTCAGTTTCAGGCAGTCTCGGGACAAGGCCAAAACACCAAGAAATTTTCTGCCGGAGTGTAGTACACATGGATTTTAGACACTTGCCAATTAGTTCTCCTTTCTATCTGAAACTTCTTGGGCCTGACCTTTTCAATCCACACTTTTGTCAACATTCCGGTCTTCTGAGCTGGAATCTTCCATCAATCTTGACTCAGAGCTCTCCCCAGCCAACATCCTCAAGCCTGTTGTGGTTAGGATCTGGAGTGTCCTCCAAAAGTCTCTTGTATTTTAATGGAACCATGTGATGTTGGTGGATTGGGGTTTGGTCTGGAGGGATGGATTACAGTTAAGTTAGGATTAATGGTGTGTATTGGCCACATCTGGATGCAGGGGGGGACTAGTTTCAACTAGCCTCAGCTTGCCTTCCTGTTGGTGAGAAGCTGCCTTCATCTCTCTCTCTGCCATGTACTTCGATTGTTGCCGGCCACCCCCAATGGACTGTGACCTTTGAGACTCAGAGCTAAAATAGGCCTTTTCTTTCCTAAGTTTGTGGTGTCAGGTATTGACTCACAGCAATGAAAAAGTAACTAAGACAAAGCCTTTCCAAATTTCTCCCACAAACTAGTTCCAAAGGCTTCCAAACCACATGGACATATGGCATAACAATGACCCCACTCTGGTATGAATTTCTGTCTTAGTTATTTTCTCATTGCTGGGACAAAATGCCTAACATCCATAACTTTAGGTAAGAAAGATCTATTTTAGCTCACAGCTTCAGAAGGTCATAGTTCATTCAAAAGTGGGGAGCTGGACCATGGTTTAATCATGTGGCAAGGCCAGAGACAGAGATAGAACTCCTTAAGTCATGGCAGAACAAAGCCAAGTCAGAGAGGAAAATTAGAAATAGCATACACCCTTCCAGTCAAGACCCAAGCACCATTTCCATCTAGCCAGGCCCAACCACCCAATAGTACACCATATCCACAGGTACATGAGGCTTTTGGGGGGATACTCCAGATCCAAACCACAGTAGCCTAAATGTAAATTCTAAGACTTAGTTGTGTTAAACCTTTATAATAAATTATAAACCACTAAGTAGTTTTTAAATCCTCATTAGATATCTAATAACTATACTATCAATACGTATTCAACATTAATACTTATAATGAAGCGACTTAAAATTATGACATTAAAAACAAAATTCTTCAATTTACATTGAAACTTTTGTTTTAGAATTCTTTAAGTACAAAGATATCAGTAGCATTATGATCAGTAATAGGTATTAATATTAAATGTCTAAAAAATGCTACACATTATTTTCAAACATAATTTGTTTTTCAAAAGATGAATTCACATGCTTAACAAGTCAGAAAATACAGAAATGTATTAAATAAAATTTTACCCACTATGCAATCATTTATAATATCCCCCCCCAAGTTTATATTTTTTTCTTACATTTCTCCAGTCTTCAGGTAAATAACATCATTAGTTATCACTGCACTTTGAATCCCTTGCTCCTGCATTACTCTTCTGTTGATTAAAATTATGACTTGTATATTGCTCAACAATTAGAATTCACCAATCTTGCATAATTTCTATAAAATTTCTTTTTTTAAGAAAGGTATTGCTCTGGAGTCCATATCAACTCATTATGTATAGCCAAGACTGGCCTTGAGCTCACAGCAATTCTCCAGCCTCAGCCTCCTGAGTTCTGGACATAGAATTCATTTATAGGAATGCATATTTATGTGAATTCTATGTAGATAATTTTTAAAAATTTCCTTTGGCTAATACTCAAGCTGTGATTATACAATAAAGAATATGGAAACAATTTTTTATTGTAACTCTAAAGCAGAAAATATTTCTACAAGACCAGTTGTATAAATGGAATTGCCGGGCAGTTCTAATTCTAAAGAACTTTTCTAGTTATCTTCTCACCCCGTATTATTCTTAAGTGGCAGTAAAACACAATTGTCACAGAGTAGAATAAAACCAATTCTTCAGGAAGGCAGAGGAGAGAATGGAATTTTTCTCTCATTCCAAGTTTCAATGATGTCTGCTGTGAGATCAGGGTTTAATGTCACCAAGATCGTTGCCTAAAAGCAAAATCTTATATCGTTAATCAACTTTGATGCAATTAATTTCATACTTTGTACCACAGAGTCAAGAATTTTTACACACTCACTGAAAAGATGAAATAAAAAATGAAAACAAATGTCTCGGTGTTTCTAAGAGCTCTACAATCATTCCTATGTCAAAGGTCTAAGGTCAATACCCAATCCCTTCTAGTGCTTTAGATTGAAATTCAGATCTTTGCATTCAACTACTTTCCTATTTATGTGCTATTTATTTATTTATCATGTAGAGATAGGGTCCACCTTTGTTGCTAAGTTGCCCATGCTGGGCTCCAACTCTCAGTCCTCCTTTCCACCTTCCAGACCAGTCCTTTTTATTGTTTATTTTGTGACAGAATCTATGTTGTCCAAGATGGTGTAAAATTTGTCAAAGCCTGCCTCAGCTTCCCAGTAATTGAGATGGTAAGCATGCACTACCATCCTGACCACAGTCCCAGGTGTAAATGGTGACCTGAACTGATACAGAGACCATAGAAAACTGGGGTATCCCTGTAATCTTAGCATTTTGAGATGCTGAAACAGTTTAATCATAAATTCAAGCCCAGCTTGGGCAACTTAGTGATTCAAAGTGATCCTGTCTCAAAAAAAAAAAAAAAAAAAAAGCTGTGGAGATGTTGCTCAGTATGAAGTCCTTAGCTTCATTCTCCACTAACACATATTCATATATATGTCCACACACAAGAATACACACACACACACACACACACACACACACACACACACACACACACACATTATTACAGTCACACAGAAATCTCTTCCCAGTGAAACTGGTTTTTCATTACCAAATTTCTGTCCTGTTTTCTAGTCCTGAAAGTGTGGTAAATTTTGTCAACATTTCCAGTGTATCTATTCTTCCTGCCCATAATTACACAAATTAACTTGATCTCTCCCAATCTTGGGATTTATAATAGGAAATGTACTATAAATTACAATATCTAATATTTCAAAACAACATAAAAGCTAGCCAAAAAGTTACTATTTTTGCTTTGTTTTGATTTTTTTTTTTTGGTTTGTTGATTGTTTTTCATTACTGGAAAATACCGGCAATAATTTAACCATAAGAATAGACTTTATGCAAGTGAGAAAAGAACACTGAGTTTTGAATATATTCATATGGAATGGCTGTGATATGTGACTATACTCCATAGAAGAGCAATGATAAGAACTAGGACTCAAAACATAGTGAAATATATTTAATTTGATGAGATACATTAATACATGTAGACTATGTAGAAATACAGGAGAAACTATAAATCTGGAAAAAACATGGTAAATGAATGTATAGTAGATAACATTTTATTTTACATTTGTTAACATTTCCTGAACTGTTAAGCATGTGAATCCATCTTTTTGCAAACTGAATAAATTATGTTTGAATAATTTCTGGAAATCATTTGTTAGTGCCCTGGCTCTCTCCACAATACTGTCAGTCTATTTATCATAAAAAACTACAAAATCATCTGACTCTTCATTAATCTATGTAAAAAATTTAATTCTTAACTTCTCAAATTTGAAGCACAAAGAAGAGATTATTGACCATTAGGAATGAACAAGAGCTATAAGACTGACAACGGAACCTGATGAGGAACAGCCTGGAATTTGAATTTCACGAAGTGAGACTCTGAGCTTCTCTCTGAAAAGTCAGAATTGAATTGAGAAAATTAAAAAGTAATTTGATTTTTCCCCATTTTATTGATACATATAAGTGCAAAATTTAAAGTTTACATTGATCTTGAGCATTTTGTGCACACACATATCTCGCAAGGTTGCAAGACCTTCCCTTCTCTCCTTTTGGCCCTCCCCATGTACCCCCCGAACCTCCTTCCAGTTTCCATTATATTCCACATTAACTTCTGTGAGATAATTGTGATCTGAGTTTCTCATATCAGAGAAACCATTAGATATTTCACTTTCTTCTTCTGACTCACTTCACTAAGCATGATGGTCTCAAGTTGCCTCCATTTGCCTACAAAAGCCTCTAACTTGCCTGACTTTATAGGTGCATAGTATTCCATTGTGCATAAATACCACAATTTGTGTATCCATTGGTCGGTTCATGGGTATTTTTGTGTCTTCCACATTTTAGCTATTGTTAGTTGTGCTGCTATGAATATGGGTACACATGTATCTCTGTTATCTGTTGTTTTTAACTCTTGGGAATATTTCCAGAAGAGGTATTGTGGGATCAAAGGGGATTTTTATTTCTAATCTTTTGAGAGGCTTCCATACTGCTCTCCATAGTGGTTGTACCAGTTTACATTCCCACCAGCAGTGCGGGAGGGTTCCTTTTCCCCCACAGCCTCACCAGCACTGGTTGCTGTTTGAATTCTTAATATAGGCCCATCTCTCTGGAGGTAGATGGTATCTTAGTGATGTTTTGATCTGCATTTCTCTAATGGCTATGGATGTTGAATATCTTTTCATGTATTTATTGGCCATTTGAACTTCTTCATTTCTTTAGCCCAATTTTCAATAGGGTCCTTGATTTTAGGGGGCTTATATTTCTTCAGTTCTTTGTATATTCTGGTTATGAGCCTCCTATCTGAGGTGGTGGTGGTGAATATTTTTTCCCATTCTGTCAGTCCTCTTTTTACAGTGTTGATAATTTCCTTTGCTGTGCAGAAACTTTTTTAATTGACATGACCCCATTTATTAATAATGAGGACAATTTCTTTTGCTTTTGGTGTCTTATTAAGAAAATCTTTGCCTACATCTATATCTTTTAGATATTTGCCTAACTTGTCTTCTAGAAGGTTCAGTGTTTCACTTTTAATGTCTAGGTCTTTGATCCACTTTAATTTGATTTTTGGTACATAGTGACAGGTGTGTATCTAGGTTCATGCTTCTGCGTGTAGATGTCCAGTTTTCCCAACATCCTTTGTTGAACAGGTTATCCTTTTTCCAGTGTATGCTTTTGACTCCAAAATACCCATCAAAAGACCAATGGATGCACAAATTGTGGTATTTATACACAATGGAATACTATGCATCTATAAAGTCAGATAGGTTGGAGGCTTTGTGGGAAAATGGAGGAAACTTGAGACCATCATGCTTCGTGAAATGAGTCAGAAGCAGAAGGTGAAATATTGAATGTATTCTTTGAGATGAGAAATCTAGATCACAATTATCTCATGCAACTTAAAATGAAAAATAATGGGAGCTGGGGTAAGGGGATGGGGGGAGGGAAGAGGGGAAGGTTCAAAAGGAGAGAGAGGAAGGTCTTGTAACCTTGCCAAGATATGTATGTGCACAAAATGCTCAAGATCAATGTAACCTCTAAATTTTGCACTTATACATATCAATAAAAAGGGAAGAAAAAATAAAAAAGAAAGTCTTTGCCTACACCTATTTCTTTTAGATAAAAGTAATTTGAAATCATAATAGAAGACTAAAAATAAAAAATCAAATAAAATTCAATAAACATTATTATGTTTGAGGTAGAACAGAGAATCAGTAAATGTGGAATTTTAGAAGACACAGATATATCTAGGAGCCACATCAACATTCGCTCTTTTATTTTTATAGTGTTTCACTAATAAAATATAAATAGAAACATGAACTCTGTGTTAATTTTGTCTGTGAAATCTTACATGACATTTGAAGAAAAAAAGAAGAATCTTTCAAGTTTGGTGTCATAAACCAGTAGATTAAAATATTCCCATACAGGAAACTTGGCAAACCCCAAAACGTCCACACACAAATACATCATACATATGTAAATATAAAATAAGAAAAGCTCTTGAAAGACTCCTGAAAGGAACCAGATTTTGTGTGTGTGAGAACAAAGACTCAAACACAAAAGGATTTCCCATTTAAGTGACCCTGAGAGAAGACTCCGGGACTCTAAGCCCTCATCGACCTTGATTCAAGTGAGGTGTAGTGTAGTAACACCTGGGTCTCTAGAGGTTTTTGTTAGCGTACATCAACACCCACTTGTGTCTGGAGAGTCGACTCACCTGAGAAGAGACCTGAAGCCTATTATGGGTGTGTCCTCTACTCTGGATAGCAGGTCACTTCCTGGTGACTGGAATCAGGACTGCATCTGAGGACAGGTATGTATGCTGTGTACTATGTCACCTGCTGCATCTGTGGACATCAAATCTAGATGTCATCATTTAAGCTTAAATGTACCTGTTTTTATTTTTTTACAAAAACCAAAAAAACAAAGCAAACTTCTCTGGATGAAAATGTCCTATTTCATGCAACAGGTGCCAGAAAACAAGCAGGAATAACTATATTAATCTCAGACTCATCAGATTTCAAAAGAAAACAGGTGAAGAGAGACAAAGAGGAACACTACATACTGGTTAAAGGAATACTAGAACAGGAAGAAATCACAATTATTAATTTATATGCACCTAACTCTAGAGCACCCAATTATGTAAACCAAAAATTATTAGAGCTGAAAGGACACATAGGCCCCAACACAATTATAGTAGGGGACTTTAATACTCCACTATCACAAATAGATAGGTCAACCAAACAAAAAAATCCACAAAGATATACAATTGCTGAAAGATACTATAGAAAACTTGGACATAACAGACATTTACAGAATCTTCTACCTAACATCAACAGACTACACGTTCTTCTCAGCAGCACATGGAATATTTTCTAAAATAGACCACATCCTAGGACATAAGTCATGCTTAAGCAAGTATAAAGGGATAGAAATAGTCCCTTGCATACTCTCAGACCATAGTGGTATAAGACTGGAACTTAACAGCGCCAGAAACAGAAGAATATACACAAGCACATGGAGACTTAATAACTTACTACTGACCAAGCAATGGATCATGGAAGAAATCAGAGAAGAAATCAAGAACTTCATAGAGTTAAATGACGATGGAAGTACATCATATCAAAATCTGTGGGACACAATGAAAGCAGTCCTTAGAGGAAAATTTATAGCTACAAATGCACACATCAAAAGAATAGAACAATCACAAATAAATTCATTAATGATGCACCTTAAGGACCTAGAGAAAGAAGAACAACTCAACCCAAAAGGCAGTAGAAGAGAAGAAATTATCAAGATCAGATCTGAAATAAATGAGATTGAAATTAAAAAGACAATAAAAAAGATTAATGAGTCAAAGAGCTGGTTCTTCAAAAAATTAATAAAATCGACAAACCTCTTGCCAACCTCATCAAAAAAGAAAGAAAAGGCACAGATTAGCACACTTAGAAATGAAAAGGATGAAGTTACAACAGACTATGCAGAAATCCAGAATATTATAAGAAATTACTTTGAACACCTATATTCTAATAAACTTGAGAACTGGGAAGAAATGGACGAGTTCCTAGATACATATAAAATACCAAAATTAAGTGAAGAAGATATAAAAACCTTGAACAACCCCATCACACACACAGAAATTGAAGCAGTAATAAAAGCTCTACCTACAAACAAAAGTCCAGGCCTGGATGGATTCACAGCAGAATATTTTCAGAACTTTAGGGAAGAACTTACTCCAATCCTCCTCAAACTATTTCATAAAATAGAAAGGGAAGGAGCGCTACCAAATTCATTTCTTGAGGCTAGCATCACACTAGTCCCAAAACCAGACGAAGACTTCACTAGGAAGGAAAATTACAGACCAATATCCTTAATGAATATAGATGCAAAAATCCTCAGTAAGATTCTGGAAAACAGAATCCAACAAGTAATCAGAAAGATCATACACTATGATCAAGTGGGCTTCATTCCTGAGATGCAAGGCTGATTCAACATATGCAAATCAATCAATGTAATACACCATATCAACAAAAGCGAAAACAGAAACCACACGATCATCTCTATTGATGCAGAAAAAGCCTTTGACAAAATCCAACACCCTTTCATGATAAAAACATTGAGAAAAATAGGTATAGAAGGGCCCTGCCTAAAACTCATAGAAGCCATATATGCTAAGCCTACTGCAAATATCATAGTAAATGAAGAAAAGTTGAAATCGTTCCCTCTCAAATCCGGAAGAAGACAAGGCTGCCCACTATCACCACTCTTATTCAACATAGTCCTTGAAACACTGGCCATAGCAATCAGACAAGAAAATGAAATAAAGGGAATCTGCATTGGAAAGGAGGAGGTCAAACTCTCCTTATTTGCAGATGATATGATTATCTACATGGAAGACCCTAAAAACTCCACTACGAAACTCCTAGAAACAATAAAAATATTTAGCCAAGTCACAGGCTACAAAATTAACACTGAAAAATCAATAGCTTTTCTCTACACTAACAATGAACTTACTGAGCAAGAACTCAGAAAAACAACTCCATCCTCAATAGCTCAGCAAAAAATTAAATACCTAGGAGTATACCTAACCAAGGACGTGAAGGACCTATATGAAGAAAACTGCATTACATTGGAGAAAGAAATTATAGGAGACACTAGAAAATGGAAAGGTATCCCCTGCTCTTGGATAGGCAAAATAAATATAGTAAAAATGACTATACTACCGAAACTGATATACAGATTCAATGCAATTCCTATCAAAATACCTGCAACTTTCTTCAAAGAACTTGAAACAATAATTCTTAAATTCATATGGAACCAAAAGAGACCGCAAATAGCCAAAACAATCCTGAGCAACAAGACCAAAGCAGGAGGCACTACAGTTCCAGACATCAGGCTATACTATAAAGCCATAGTTGTAAAAACAATTTGGTACTGGCACAAAAATAGACAGATAGACCAGTGGAACAGAATTGAAGATGCAGAGACAAACCCAACCACCCTCAATACTTAATCTTCGACAAAGGGGCCAAATGCATACAATGCAAACAAATGCAACAAATGGTGCTGGGAAAACTGGACATCCACATGCAGAAGAATGAATCTAGTCACACACCTGTCACCATGCACCAAAATCAAATCAAAATGGATCAAAGACTTAAATATAAAAAACGAAACACTAAAACTTCTGGAAGACAAAGTAGGCAAATTCATAAAAGACATAGAGGTAGGCAAAGATTTTCTTGACAAGACACCAAGAGCAAAAGAAATTATCCCCATTATTATCAAATGGGATCTTGTCAAACTAAAAAGTTTCTGCACAGCAAAAGAAACTACCAAAATTGTAAAAAGAGATCCAACAGACTGGGAAAAAATATTTACCAGCAACATCTCAGATAAGAAGCTTATAACTAGAATATACAGGGAGCTAAAGAAAAGTAAGCCTACCAAAAAAAGGATCCTATTGAAAAGTGGGCAAATGAAATGAAGAGACAGTTCACTCAGGAAGAAATGCAAAAGGCCAATAGATACATGACAAGATGCTCAACATCTCTAGCCATAAGAGAAATGCAAATCAAAACAATGCTAAGATACCATCTCACTCCAGAGAGAATGGCCTACATCAACAATTCAAATAGCAATCAGTGCTGGCGAGGCTGTGGGGAGAAAGGAACCCTCCTGCACTGCTGGTGGGAATGTAAATTTGGACAACCCCTTTGGAAAGCAGTATGAAGAGCTCTCAAAAGACTAGAAATAAATATCCCCTTCAATCCAGTGACACCCCTTCTGGGGATATATCCAAAAGAGGCCAAAACAACACATAGCAGAGATATATGTATACCCATGCTCATAGCAGCACAACTAACAATAGCTAAAATATGGAAGTCACCAAAATACCCATCAACAGACCAGTAGATACACAAACTGTGGTATTTATACACAATGGAATACTATGCATCAATAAAGTCCAACAGCGTGGAGGCTTTTATAGGCAAATGGAAGAAACTTGACAATATCATGCTTAGTGAAGTGAGTCAGAAGCAGAAGGTGACACATCAAATGGTCTCTCTGACATGAGAGACCCAGATCACAACTCCTTTGGAACTTAAGATGAAAAACAAAGTGAAAGAGG
>PVKB01007755.1:0-22633 GCA_004027205.1 Ctenodactylus gundi
CAATGGGAAACGGCGGGGGCAGGGCCTTGCGAGTTAGGAAAAAGGTCCCCTCCGGCCATGCTTGCCGGTCTTTTCTCCACTTGCACGTGGGAAGGACACCCTTTTGCAAAAGGAAATTAAAGCCTCATACCCTGTCGTCCATGCCTCCCAAGTCCATCCTTTGTTTGGACAGGAAGATTGCTATGCGCCGTTTCTAACAGTCTCCACAAGGGCAAAAGGTGTTCTGATCCCAGGAAGGCCCTGGTCCAAAATTCTCAACCCTAAATTTTTAATCCCAGCCTAGCCTTCCAGGGGGCCTACAGGGGCTGCCATCTGGCTGATTGAACTTTGGCATTTAGGGGCTATGTAGAAACAAATCTTAAAAAAAAAAAAAAGGTCCAAAATGATGAATGTAAGTTGGATTTTATGGTTGAAAAGAAACTCCAGTGCTGGAGGCAAAGCTCAGGAGTGAAATACTTGGGTAGCGTGAGGATGGCCCCAGATTCAATCCCCATCACCACTTTAAAAAGAAAAAGAAGAAAAACTAATCAACCTGTGAACTTTAATTATACTTTTTGGCTGTTTGTGGTCCTGGGGATCACGCATGGGGCCTTCACACTAAAGTAACCTATATTTATTTATTTACTTACTTACTTTTGAAATAGGGTGTCTCTTCATAGTTCAGACTGGTGATGAACTATGTACCCCAGGCTGGCCTCAAATACACAATCCTCCTGCTTTAGCATCCTGAATGCTGGGATTCAGGTGTGCACCACCATACTCAGCTTATGTGGTGCTGGGGAATAAAATTCAGAATTTTGCATTTGCTAGGCCAGCACTCTAACTGCTGTGCTATTCCTCCGGTCTCTATTTTTAATTTTTAGACACGGTCTTGCTAAATTGCTAAACCTGGACTGGGCCTGAACTTGCAATATTTCTGTCTTGATTTCCCAGAAAATACAACTTTTTTTTAGGGGCATGATAAATGGAAAACATGGGCTCAAGAAGTAGCAGGAAACAATTTAGAATAAAAAAAATACTTGTAAACCAGGCCCAGGGGTGGTGGTCTGTATTGTAGCATTTCCTGAGACAGGAAGGCTGCAAATTAATGACCAGCCTGGGCTTCACAGCAAGATCTTGTCTCAAAAATAAATAAATAAATAAAAAACAAAAAAGAAGAAAAGAAAAGAAAAAGAAAAGAAATGCAGGCAACAACAACTGTCTAACAAGTGATGTTAAGAATACAGGGTAAATGCATTCCCCTATGTTGCAGGAAGGAGCAGACAGTAACGACTAAAGGGTGTGTTTTTCTTTTGAGGACAATGAAATATCTGGAATTCCACAGGGAGGGAAAGTGGAAGTTCCGGCCCCCTCTCCTTCCCCCTCCCCCCCGTATGCTGTACCTGGCCTGTGGACTTCCAATTCCGATTTCTTTCTTCGTGGTTCCCTGTGGAAAGCCATTGGCAGTCACATCCAATGGCTGCTCAGGCACTGCGCTCCAGCTGATAGCTTTGAAGAGATAAGTTCTGAGATGAAAACTGTTCTGTAAGGAGGGGTGATTTGAGTGCTGAAAGGATTCAGATGTAGAAGATTAAATATGTTAAATATTGCATGGTTTTTCTGACTTGGGAAACCCAGAATACAGGCATTCTGTAGAGACACATGGTGTGATAGTGGGAGTTAGGAGCATGGGGAGGGGGTGGGAGGGCCAAAAATGGGGCGGGGAGGGATCATAATGTTGATGTGGTATATATGTGCACAAAATACTCAAGCTCACTGCAAACATTATGTATTGCATGTATATATATATATATATATATATATACACACACACTAATAAAAATGGTGGGAAATCTGTAAATGCCCATGTGTTTTTATAGAAAAAAAAGTCTTTAACTCTACAGGCCTGGGAAAGCTGGCCATGACATCAAAGATGGCCACTTCGATCCTTGGCCTCCTGGGTAAACAGCAGAAAGTGACTTCTCACTTGTTGTCATCATGACAACAGTTTATCATTTCATTGGGCATTTATTATATGCTAGACACAGAATCATTGCATTAAGTAGGATTTCTCACTTAATCCTTGTAATAACCATGATATTCTTCTAAAGATAAAGGAGATAAAGAAGCAGGGCTGGGAGAGGGTAATCTGCCCCGTCACACAGGAACAACTTTACCCACACGATGACCCCTGGGTTGGCAAACTGCTCTCACGCCTGGCCCTGCACGTGAGGTTCTCTAGCAGAGGAGAGATCACTTCCGGGCCAGTCCAGCCTGCCGCCTCACCTGCCCCACAAGGAGTCAGCCGGCCGCCGCTGTCAGCCCATCTTGCCTGCACCGCACAGCGGCTCTCTTCGAACAGTAAGACTGACTGCTGTATGTTCAGCTCTTGAACTCCAAAGCCTTTGGGTAAAGCTGAGACATTCTGACACCTAAATATGAGGAAAGACGCATCTGGTTACAGTACACACCTAGAGGAAGAGTATCTGGGCTTGGAAACCACATCTTCCTTCCTGAGCCTTACAGGGAGGCAAAGACTTTAGGAAGCACGGGAGTCTCGTGGTGTGTGTTACAGAGGCGGGCTGCCACATGGGTATGGAAGTCCCTCCCATCACTCCGTAGGGGGAACTCAGTGATACCAGTGGTTTCAAGCATTAACTCACTTTTTTTTTTTTTTTTGGCAGTACTGGGATGAACCCAGGGCCTTTGCATATGCTAGACAAGCACTCTACTACTGAGATTATATCCTCAATCTCCAAACTTCATTCCTGATACAGGGTTTGAGAAACTAGAAAACCTTTTTTCTTTTTGGCTTTCTGATGCAGGGTATTGCTCCGTGGTCCAGGCCAGGGCTGAGCTTGCTATGTTGTTCAAGCTGTCCTTGAACTTCTGCCCCTGCCTCCTTAGTGGGGAATTAGAGGCATATGCCACAGTGTGCAGGTAGAACCTTGCACACTTTAAGCAGAAATATCAATCTGGGGGGCAAGCCACTGGAGAACTCTCCTCCCAAAAGTGGGAGCTCTTACTCCTCTGTCCTTCGTTTCTAAATAAAGACCTGTTCTTATTCTAGGGAGAAAAAAAAACATTAATCTGTTGGTACACACATCCAAGAAAATTCTTCTGTCTTTTTGTTGAGATAGCATCTCACTCTGTAGTCCAGGTTTGTCCTGAACTCACTGTGTAGCCCAGACTGGCCTTGGACTCCCGGCAATCCTCCTGCCTTGGCCTCCCAAGTGTTTCAAGAAAATTCTTCAAACATACCAGAAACCAAAATTACCCCATAATATAAGAGCTTCACGTTTTTCTCTTGTATCTTTTACACAGACAAAATGCCAGCATGCTGCTGGTGCCAACTGTACAAGTCTCAACTGTGAGTCCAGGAAACCTTATACCCCTTAACAGACCCCCTCCAGCCCCTGTGACCCCCAGTCTGCTCTCCGTCTGTATTGATTTGTGTGCTCTGGGTATTTCACATACATGAAATCATACAACAGCTGGCTTATTTCACTGAGCATAATGTTTACAAGGTTTGTCCATGCTGTAGCAAGTATTAGTACTCTAAGTCTTTTCACAGCTAAATACTTCTTGATTGTAAGGAGAGACCACATTTTGTTTATCCATTTATCCGCTGATGAGCATTTGGGCAGTCTTCCTCTTGGATATTTATTTACTTATAGATGAGCTCTTATTCTAGAAATAAATAAATGTTTATTTATTTTGATCAAGGGTCTCACTATGTAGCCCAGGCTAGTCTCATAACACACGGCACTCTTCCTGCCTCAGCCTCCTAAGTGCTGGGATTACAGCCATGAGCCACTAGCCTATAATCCTATAATCCTATTATAATCCTATAATTCCTCTCTGAATACTGTGAGTAACGATGCTATAAACAATTGCACGTAGGTTTTTGTGCAGATTGTTTTCATTTTTCTTGGGCACTCAGGAGTCCTTCCTGGTTTTTTGGCTTGTTTTTTTAGGGGCTCTTCTTGGGATATGCTTCAGAGTCACTGTGTCTCAGGTGAGCACAAGCACACGGTGTCCAACCTGAGCACAGGCCACTTCCCCTGGCCGCAGCTTCTCCTGGTCCTCACTCACTTCTGCACTAATCAGGGCTGGCTGCCTTCTTCAGAGCCCCTTGTGAGTGCTCCTAAATGTGGTCAACTTTTATCTTTTTTATTTGAGTCTTAGGGATCCTGCCCAGGACCTTTGCAGAGTTGAATTACCATTTCCCACAACCCAACTCCACTCCCTCTTTTTTTTTTTTTCGACACAGTGTCTCACTCTAGTACAGACTATTCCTGAACTCACAATGTGGCTTAGGCTGGTCTAGAAGTCACAGTGATTCTCCTACCTCAGCCTCTATGTATGTGCCACCATGTCTAGTTATCATGTGGCACTGGGCATCAAACCTGGGACCCTGCACTTCCTAGGCAAGCCCTCTCATCACTAAGCCACGCCCCAACTCCCCACCCACTTCGTTAAATTTTGTGACAAGATCCTGCTTACTTGCTGAACTGCCCACGCTGAGTCTCGAATTTGTAATTCTCCTGACTCAGCTTCCAAAAGTCCTGGGATTACAGGCCTGTGCAAACCAGTTCAGTATCATTTGTCTTTTACCTTTTTAAAATAATTAAAAATAGAGCTGCAAAGCACATGAGAAAACACTAGGAATCAACAAATGGGATTATATCATATTAAAATGCTTTTGCACAGCAAAGCAAACAGCCAGCACAGTGAAGAGGGCACTGAAGGAATAGAAAAAAATTTTGCCAGCTACTCCTCAGAGGACTATTGTCTTTTTAAATTTTTTGTTTGTTTGTTTATTTATTTACATATTTATTTTGGTCAAAGGTGTCACTCTGTAGTCTAGGCTGGTTCTGAACTCACTCTGGAGCCCAGGTTGACTGTGGACTCATAGCAAATCTCTTGCCTCAACCTACCAAGTGTTGGGATTACAGGTGTGTGCCACCGTGCCCGGTTTATGTAGTGCTGTGGGATTAAACTCAGGGCCTTGAGTTTGCAAGACAAGTGTTCTAGCTGCTATGCCATTCTTCCAGCTCTTCCTTCACAAATTATTAAAAGCTTTATTTATAATTGGAACCACCCCCCCCCCAAAAAAAAAAAAAGCAAAAGCAGATGAGCCTGAAAAAGGGAACTGAGCTGATGTCTAGCATGTCCTCAGAAAACTGGACACCTCAGTAACCTAAGCCACCCCTGCTCCTCACTAGCACACACCGTAGCTGTACCAACAGCAGCACAAAGTCCCCTCCATCCTGCTCCAGGAGGCAAGGAGAGGTGGAAGGTGTACATCTGTCAGGGGAGTGGGTTTAAATTTGGCATGGAACTGCGAACAACCTGAACCTTTTCCCTATTAGTCATCAATATTATTTTTAGCAAAAGAAATCACTTCATAATTTTCCACTCCTATTTCAGGTTTCAATTATTTTTTTAAAAAATTTAAAGTTATTATACACAAGCCTAAACATTTGAATACACTCTTAATCATTCTTTAGGTCAGATTCCTAGATGAGCAACCATTGGATCCAAAGGCCTAGTGACTCCCAGGGCTTGCCCTCCCTCCCAACTCTCTCACCTCCCAAACAGGGCTCTGTGCATGGCTTCCTTGCTATACGGGCACTTCCCCAAGACCACAGCCGACAGGTAGATGGGCTCCTCCAGGAAGTGCATCAACAGAGCGCCCTGGCATCCAAGGATGTTCCATCGGGCCACCTTGTCACTGCAGGACATGGAGCAAGTTCTGTCTCCCCGGCCTGGCTTCACTCGGAGCAACCCCACCTGGTGATACGCAGCGCCTGGCTTCCTGGAGTCTCCAGCCTCTCCAGGCACACACTTGGCTCCAGTTCTATAAATGTCCACCACTTTGACACCACTGGGGGCTACTCCAGTGACAGCAGTTAGGCCTAGAGAGAGATCAGAGTTGCTGACATCTTGTGCAACTGGGTCACTTTCTTTCTGGTCAAGGTGAGTTGTACCATTGGAGACCATCCTGACTAGAGTTCCAAGCTTCATCTTTTTGGTTACAGGACTGTCAGGGTCTTCACAGTTCCTTTTATTTTCAGGAGCCTCTATTTCACTATTGGCTTCTGCAGACGAGTTCCTGACCCAGTCTCTGCTGACAGGACAAGAAGGCTGCTCTTCAAATTCAAGCATTGGAATTATGGAAGCATCTCCACCTGCAGAAGAAACCCCTTAAAGTGGGTGTTCCCAGAAAGAGTCCCATGAATGAGCCACATCAGTACCCCTCAGGAAATGGCTACAAATGCAAATTATCAGGACACACAGTAGACCTGCTCAATCACAGACTCTGGACATGGGGCCTAGGAGTCCATATGTTTCACAAACTGTTGAGGTGATTCTGATATAATCTCAATTTTGGAATCAGGTCTTAAGCCAATACCAATCTATTCCTCCAGTTGAACTGACATAAATTAAGAGTGCATGCCCAAGGCTGGGGGTGTATCTTAGTGGTTAGAGCATTTGACTAATCAGCACAAGGCCCTGGGTTTGGTGGCCTACGCCTATAATCCCAGCACTCAGGAGGCTGAGGTAGGAGGATTGCTACACAGTGAATACAGGAATAGCCTGCACTACAGGGTGAATCTTGTATACCAAAAAAAAAAAAAAAAAAAAAAAAAAAAAAAAAAAAAAAAAAAAAAAAAAAAAAAAAAAAAAAAAAAAAAAAAAAAAAAAAAAAAAAAAAAAAAAAAAAAAAAAAAAAAAAAAAAAAAAAAAAAGAAAGAAAGAAAGAAAGAAAGAAAAAGAAAAAAAGAGGTAGCCCCACTAGTGACCCGCCTGTACCTGGGAGCTCAGCAGGACTGGGCCTTTTAGTGTCCCATCTCTCCTATGCCCAAAGACAGCAAGGTAACACTTAACACAGAAAGAGCTTAATTTAAGAATTTCAAGAAAAGAAACAGAGCCCATCAACAATACTGGAGCCTCAACTCACTGTAACAGAACCAAGAGGAACCATAGTAATAAATCTCCTACAACAAAACCTGACACCCCAGAAAACAATACCAGGGATCTGGAAAAAGCAGAACCCAAGGATGAAAAAGGCAAAAAAAGGTGATAATTTTTGGGCCCAGAAATATTTAGAATTGAAACATGAAATGAAACAGGAAATCCAAGAGCTATGCCAGGGACACAGCTATGCTGGCAGCAAACATTGACAAGAAATTGGAGGAAAACAAACCCGATGATAATGAAGGCAACACAAGTAATCAGAGAAGAATACAGCAGAGATATAAAAATACTGAAAGTGGACATTCAGGTTCTGTAAAACGCACAGGAAAAAATAAGTAACCACTTGAACATTTTGAGAATAGAATATCAGTCCTAGAAGATAGAATGGTTCAGGGCTTGGATGTAAGTCAGTGCCTAAGTCAGGCCCTGGGTTTGAATCCTAGCACTACATAAAGGTTAGCTGGACATGGTGGCATATGCCTGTGATCCCAGCACTTGGAAGGTGGAGGCAGGAGGATTACTCCAAATTTATGGCCAGCCTGAGCTACATAGTGAGTTCAGGACTATCCTGGACTACAGAGAAAGAACCTGCCTCAAGGAAAAAGAAAAGGGGGTTGAGGATGTGGCTGAAGACCTGGGCTTGTACCAGAAAGGAAGCAAAGAAGGAAAGAAGGAAGGAAAGAAGACAGACAGGCAGAAGACTTGGAAAACAAAAACAGCAAGTTTATTTTGTTATTAAATAAATTTGACAAACATTGCTAAAAATGTCCCCATCTCAGATTTTATGATGCATATTCCCACAGTAAAAAAGACTGTAGTAAATTACATAAACTGGTCCAAAGCAGTGTTGCCAAAATTTCTGGTGTTTTCCCATGCTGGTTTTAAGATTTCTCATCTACTTCGTGCTCACAGGGGACCAAAGAAAATCAGCAGTCAAGAAAAAGCAGAGCTCTCCCTTGAGGAAGGAGCTATTTCTTCAAAGACTAACCTAATGTGTGCGCTTTTTAGAAGTGTGTAAATAATACATCTGTACTCTTTATAACCTACGAGTGGGAAAGGCAAAAGATGGAGCGGTGGGAACGCTGCCAGAGAGCCGGCTGGCTGCTTCCGCAGACCTCACAAGGTGACACTGACTTTGAATTCTCTGGGGTCCACTGCCCACTCTGCAGGCTGGGAGACTTGATCATGACACATTGCTTGAACACGAGAGACTGACTCATGCCAATAGAACTCACTAGGACATGCCTGAAGTCACTAACCAAGGCACCGAATGACTAATTAGGAGCAAGAAGTAAATGCCAGAGTCCCATTCTCTAGGTAGTGTGCTTCCTCCCTGCAGATAAACCATGGGGGACATCACATTTTTAAAAGACTGGATTAGAGCAGTGGTTCTGGACTTTTATTTTACAGACCAACAAAATTTTCCCAAGTTTTTGTTTGTTTGTACTTCTGTTTTTTAAATTTACATTTATTTATTTATTTTCATGGTACTGGGGATCCAGTCCAGGGCCTGCACACTGACGTACATCTCCAATCTATTTTTAGTTTTGATTTTTGAGCCATGGTCTTGGTAAGTCACTAAATTGTCCAGGTTGGGCTCGGACTTGTGATCCTCTTGCCTCAGTCTTCCAGAGTGCTGAGATTACAGGCTTGGGCCATAACACTCAGCTTTCACTCTCTAGGTAGAAAGAAAACAGTTTTTGGAAAAAACATCACTACACAGTATCGATTTGGCCCATAGGCTTATGTAGACTATCTAGAAATCCAATGTGCTTTCCATCGTGCAACAGAGCCAGCAGGCTTATGTAGTCAGATTAGGCCACCAGGTTATGAGCCATGGATCACCCAAGCCCTACTGAAAGAGTAGCTCACTGACTGGTTCCTCTGGCATCTCCTGGGAGTTGGTCAGAAATGCAAGACCACAGGCTCTGCTCCAGACCAAATGAAACTATATCTGCATTTTAACAAGCTCTGTGTGTGATTTGTTTGCATATTACAGTTTAAGAAGCATTGGCTAAGGCCAGGACCAGTGTCATAGCCTGTAATCCCAGCACTCTGGGAGGCTGAGGCAGGAAGATTTCAAGTCTGAGCACAGCTCATGACTTAATGAAACCCTATCTCACAATCAAAACTAAAAAATGGGGCATGGATATAGCTTAGTATGAAGGCCATGAGCTCAAGAACAACAACAAAAAGCTGCACTGACTAGGAAACATCCTCTGGTCCTCAGACTAGGGCATCCATGGCCATGAGCAGATCACAGATGATCCTCGCTTACCTCTGGTTGTCATTTGTCTAGCCTTTAACCATTCCTTCCTTCTTTCGTGTGTGTGTGTGTGTGTGTGTGTGTGTGTGTTGATAGGGATCAAACTCGGGACTTCACAAATGCGAGGCAAGCACTGCAGCATGAGCCATGCTGTCAGCGTGGTCTTTGATCTTTTTCTTCCTCTTCTTCTTTTTTGTTGCTACAGCAACAATTTAGCCAGCATGGTTTTTAAGAAACATATCTATGCATAAACAAATATACAAAACCATATTAACATAAAGGCTTGATTGAATATACTTACAGGGTGTGTGGCTGGTGAAAAACACAAAAGAGAGGCCTGGTCTGAGTTTCCACAGTCCTCTCTGAGTTCCTGGGATAAAAATGGTATCTTCTTTCTGAGTGGCTGCCAAGTGAAGCTGATGGAGAAGGTACCTATGAGATGAGACATGTTATCAGAAGGCATAACAACCTCTGTAGTAAGCAGACAGACTCTGGTATGCTGACTCCTAAGGGGAGACTAATGAGACTGGTGACCATTTGGAATTGGAACAATCTAGGCCAGTGATTCTCAGAGTGTGGTCCCTGCATCCGAGCATCAGCATCACATAGGAATTTGTTAAGAGATGCAGTTTCTCAAGCTCCACCCTGGACCTGCTCCATCACAACCAGGGGGAGGGTAAGTGAAGAGGGTCAACAGGCTGGGTTTAAATGAGCATGCTTATGTTTAAGAACTGCCAGTCCAGACCTCAGCAGTTCACAGGCCACCTAATCTATATTACCTGAGAGCTTGTTATAAATGTAAATTAGGCCTCCCTCCCAAGAACAGTAGACTGAGACTCTCTGGGGACCTTGCTTTACCTTTGGAAACTTCTCCTGGCTATGACTTCAGCATGGCTATCGTTGAGAATGTCTCCTGTGGCAGAGATAAGACAAAGTGAAGATGCTTCCTAGAACAATACAGCAGTACCCCCAGCCCCTAGGATGGCCATGTAGTTCCTGGAGGTCTTTGTCAAAAAGTATTGAAATCACTAATGGCAATGCATTTATAACAGGGTCTCTTAACTCAGCACTGTAGACATTTGAGGACACAAAATTCTTTGTTGTAGGATCTAGCCTGTGCAATGTAGGATTATATATTTTTTCTTTCTCTTTTTTTTGAGACAAGGTCTCACTCTGTAGCCTAGGCTAGTTCTGAATTCACTGGTGTAGCTCAGGATGGCCTTGGACTCAGGACAATCCGCCTGCCTCAGCATCCTGAGTGCTGGCATGACAGGCATGCACCACCATGCCCAGCTTTATGTGGTGCTGGAGAATTGAACTCAAGGCCTTGAACTTGCAAGGCAAGTGCTTTAATCCCTGTGTCATTCCTCCAGCCTCTGCCTCTCTCTCTCTCTCTACACACACACACACACACACACACACACACACACACACACACAATATTTTGAGACAGGGTCTTGCTCTGTACCCCAGGCTAGCCTTGAACTCACAGCAATGTTCCTGCCTAAGCCTCCCAAGTGCTGGGATTGCAGGCATGTGCCACCTTGCCCAGCTTTATGTGATGCTGGGGAATTGAACTTGGGGCCTTGTGCTTGCTAGTCAAGTGCTTTAACCACTGTGCCACTCCTCCAGCCCCACAATAAAAAAATATTTCTAGACTTTTCCAGATGTTCTCTGGGGTACAAAACTCACTAGTTGAGAACCACTGACTTACAGAAAAATCTTGACCTGGTGACCAGGTGCAGATCTTTCAGTTCCTGACATTACACTTGCGTTCATGGTGAGACATGGACACCCAACCCAACCCAGGGTCATGGTAGAGCTTCCTCACAGGTAGGGAGAGAGGCTGGGAGAATGGGGAGCAAACTCAACAAGGAACCTTTGAACAGGAAGCAGAAGGCAAAGGGTCCAGACCTACAAGGGGCTTCTATATTTTTTTCAGTACCCAAAGCTCTATTTAATTCAAGATAGCTTTCTGGGGTATCAGAAGCCCCTAGAGCTGCATACTGTACTGACGCAGAGCCCTAGTCAATGCTAGGGAACATCTAAAACCAGGGGATTCATGGTTTGCACATGAAAACTAGGCAGCATTTAGTTTACTCAGAAAGCACGCTCCGGGTGCTCTGCATCAGTAGTACATTTCATCTGCCTCTTTTGTGTTACTGGGGGTTGAACCCAGGGCCTTGGGACTGAACTATATCCCCACTTCTCCTCCCTGCCCCCTTTTTGTTGAGAACAGGGTCTTGCTAAGACACTAAGTTACTCAGCCTGGCATGGACTTGCAACCTTCCTGCCTCAGCCTCTCAGAGTGCTGAGATTACAGGCTTGTGCCACCATACCTGCTTGCACTTCCATTCTTTTTTCTTTCTTTCTTTCTTTCTTTTTTTTTGAGATAGGATCTCACTCTGTAGCCCAGGCTAGTCCTGCACACACTGTGTAGTCCAGGTTAGCCTTGAACTCAGGACAATCAGGCTGTCTCAGCCTTCCCAGTGCTGGGATTACAGGCATGTGCCATCACACCCAGCTTTATGTAGTGCTGAAGAATCAACTCAGGGCCTTGTGCTTACAAGGCAAGTACTTTAACCTCTGTGCCCTTCCTCCAGCTCTCTTTCTAATCTTTGAGTACTGTCTTCCAACTGGGGTAACTCTAGGAAATAGAAGACCAGTCCTCTCAACCTCTGTGGCCCCGTTTCCCTGACAAGGACTAGCAGATCACAATGACACTGGTTTCCAAAGCCCCCAGAGAGATACTTCTTTCCTTAGACTCCCACCCACACTTACCGCTCTTCCTCATTTTGGACTGGCCTATGCATTTTGTTCCTGTCCCCAATGAGACAACTTCCTTTGTCACTGAGAGGAAAAAAGCAAATCATTAAATGAGCCCTCAGAAGCTGAATGTCACCCAGTACTCAGATTTATTCAGTTTGCACATTTCTCCCCAGGATTTCCACGGCCGCCTCAACCAGGACTGCAGTCTCCCACCACCAGGAGTACTGCGCCATCTGGTGGGGATCGGGAAACACCTAAGATTTTAATTTACGCCCTGCCCAGGCTGCCCCTGAACAGTAACAAATAATTATGACATGAAAAGGAGGAAAGGCCTCACCTTTCATTGGTTTATCAGGGGTGTCACAGGCCTGGTCAGATGGTGACTCTATCTTCACCACGGCTGCCAATAACGTCCATTCACGGTTTGGCTCCGGCTTCCCCTGCTTGGGCAGCCTGATCCTATAGTGATCATAGCACAGCTGGGCAACCTCATCTGCGGTCCACATGCTCCAAGCGGGCTGAGGCCTTCATCAGAAGTACAGAAATTAGAACCAGTGCAAGACGCTAAGACCAGGGCTTCATCAGTCTTTGTAAGGTAGTCTGTTCAGACTGAGGGTCCTCCTAGCTAGAACTCCACTTCATTTTTTCCCTACTACATCCCTGCTTTCTTTTTCTTTTCTTTTCTTTTTTTTTTTTTAATTGAGAGAGGGTCTTGCTCTGTAGTCCAAGCTGGTCCTGAACTCATTATGCAGCCCAGGCTGGCCTTGAACTCTCAGCAATCCTCCTTTTGCAGCCTCCCAAGTGCTGAGATTACAGGTGCGCTCCACCATGCTCAGCTTATCTGGTGCTGGGAAATCAAATCCAGGGCCTAGAAACCACTGAGATAAAAACCCTCGCCCTGTTTTTTTTTTTTTTTTTTTTCTGGTGGTCTTAAGTATCAAACCTAGGGCCTTCCTAGTGACTTGTATCCTCAGGACCCCTTTTCGTCCATTCCCAGCCCTTTTTTAAAAACAGGATCTCACTAAGTTGCCCAGGTTGGGCTCACTTATGATCCTCCTGCCTCAGCCTCCCAGAGTGCTGAGATTCCAGGCCTGTGCCAACAGGCTGGGCTCTCTCCCACCCCCCTTGTTGGATATCTGCATGTATCTAATGGATCTGAATATACTATTCAACATGTCAGCACATAACGGGTTGCAGACCTCAGCTTGCTGTGGACAAACCCTTGCCACTCGAGGCTCATCTTTCTAGACAGATGTTTCTATTCATCCTTTTTCAGCACTGGATTTTTCTCCTTTTGCTCTCCTGCAGCATGAATATCTGACTACCTCTAGAAATCCCACTTAGTTTTCTCACCAGCCAAGTGTCTGCACAGTTATGCTTCACAGTGTAAGCATTTTTTTTTTTTTTTTTTTTTTGAGACAGGGTCTCACTCTGTAGTCCAGGCTGGTCCTGAACTCACTAAGGAGCCCAGGCTGGCCTTGGACTCAGGGCAATCCTCCTGCCTCAGCCTCCTGAGTGCTGGGATTACAGGCGAGGACCACCATGCCCAGTTTATGTGGTGCTGGGGAACTCGGGTACTTAGCACTTGACTTAGCGCTTGCTTTATTAACCGCTGAGCCGTTCCTCCAGCCCCATACAGTGTGGGCTTTCAAGTCGCCCCTCATGGACTCTAAGTCTGGCTTTGCCACAAATTAAACTGTAAGCTGGAGGCATAGCTCAGTGGTTAAAGTGCTTGCTAGTAAGCATGAGGCCCTGGGCTCAACTCTCCAGCACCACATAAGTATTAGCCAGGGATGGTGGTATACACCCACAAACTCTGCTCTTGGGGGCTGAGGCAGGAGGATTGCCATGTTCAGGCCAGGATGGGCTATACCATGAATTCAGGACCAGCCTCGACTATACAGCAAGACCCTGTTTCTAAATAAATAAAAAATAAACTGTGCTACTGGATAAATTTCACTGCTCCATGTTTCAGTTTCCACATCTGTTAAATAGAGAAAGTGCTATCTAACTTATTGGGGTTATAAATAATATTTATAAAAGGAATGACTGCAATGTTGAGCAGTTAATGCCAACCACGACTAGTATCATAATAAATAACATTCCACGATCATCCTGGATAACTTCTCCTAAGCTACTTGGTGGTGGTGATGAGCAGAGAAGGGTACAGCTAGAGTCAGAAATAAAAAACTATTAAGCAGGTCAGACCTAAAAGAGTTACTGGTTTACTCTGTGGGACACTCCTTCTTGCTTTACCAGTGTTCACTGGATATATCCTAACTTTATCTGGCCTTTTTAAACAAAAAACTTCAGGGCTGGAGGAGCAGCACAGTAGTTAAAGTGCTTGCCTAGAAAGCACAAGGCCCTGAGTTTGATTCCTCAGCACCAGAGAAGCCAGGTGTGATGATACACACCTATAATCCCATCACTCAGGAGGCAGGACTGCTGTGAGTTTGGGGCCAGACAAGACTACACAGTTCAGGACCACCCTGGACTACAGAATGAGCCACTTTCTCAAAAAGAAATAAAGAAAAAAACAAAAAAACAAAAGGCTTACTGAGAGTCCATGGTGGGTAAAGATAATTATGCATTTATAAAACAGAAACAAAATAGGTTTTACTGAACCCCAGAACATGTAGCTTCTGAAAGGTATTTTTCCTTTTTTTTGAGATGGGGGTCTCAGTATGTAGTCGAGGCTGGACTCCAACTCACAGCGATCCTCCCACCTCAGCCAAGCCCAGCTTTGAAGGTATTGTACAATGAGCCTCCTTGCACTGCAATGTACAGGTCCATTGCTGGTGAAGGTAGGAATGAATCAAACCATACTGACTTAAGACAAAAAAAAAATCTTACAGGAATTAACAGGAATTACAATTTTAAAGTTGGACAGCCAGAGGTCCTGTTATCTCCAGAGCAAAGAAAAATATGGAAGGTTCTAGAATCCTTTGTTTGCAGGGGACTGCCCTGTTACTTCTAGGATCGTATCACAAAGCAGTTTCTTTTATGAAGGCAGATAACCTACCATCAGCTTGATTTAAAGCAGAGGACTGCATCACAAACTGTAATAGCCCTTTGAACTGAACTTGTCAACAGAAACTAAGATTCTAAGATAAAGCAGTCCACAACATGTCATTCGGGTGGCTGAATGAGTATGTAGTTGTTGAAATGAGTTAATGGTTTAATATTCTGGGACCATCATAATTCAAGTCCGGATCCCTTCCCTGAGCTTGGTGAACCCTTCCTGAGAAACAGCTCAGTTAAACACGCGCTTCAAATTGAGCGTGGTGACACATGTCTGTAATCCCTGCACTGGGGAGGCTGAGACAGGAGGATTGCAGGGAGTTTGAGGCCAGCCTGGGCTCCAAATGGAGTTCAGAACCAGCCAGCAGTACCGAGAGAGACCCTGTCTCAAAAACCAAACCAAACCAAACCAAACCCAAGTGCGTCTATGCATATTTTAACAGTTCCAACCAGGTGAAGTATGTCACTTTTGTGGTACTGGAGATGGAGCTCAGGGCCTCCACACTGACCTACGTCTCCCATTCATATTTTTGATTCTGAGACAGGGTCTCCCGATATCGCCCAGGCTGGGCTCGAACTTGTGATCCTCTTGCCTCAGCCTGCCACCATGCTGCGATTACGGACTTGCGCCAAGGGGCCGGCTTTACTTTTTCAAAGAAAAGCCAGATGTCATGGAGAGGCTCTGGCGGTGCTAGGAGGGAGAGCCTACTTTCCTTCCTACGTAGCCCAGGCCGGGACTGTGATGCCGGAGACGCGCAGGCAGGCCCTGCGACCGGGATGGGGACAACGTAAGCACCTGACTCCCTGGGCCGCGGGCAGGCTGCTAAAAGCCGCACGCCGCGACCCTGTCGCAAGAGCTCCTCACTGGCGGCTGGCGACAAGTCCGGGCGTAGACCACCACTTTGTCACACCAGGTGTCCGGAAAGGCAAAGTCCTCACCTCCTCCCACACTAAGCCGTTCCGGTCAAGCCAGGCCCAAGGCACACCACAGGTGCTAACACCCGCCCCCCGAAACATGCACCCTCGGCGGCGACCTCCACTCCTCACAGACGCCCGCCCGCTGCCTCTCCACAACACGCGCTCTCGGAAAGGGCCAGCTGAACGCCAACTCGCAGCGGACGTGACGTCACCCAGCCCGCTCCTTCCGAGTCCGGCCCCAGAGGTGCGCAGAGCAGGCTGGTCTTTGTAGTCCTCCGGGTGGGCGGGAGCCTTCGCAAAGCCGAGGTACTCGCGTTCAGCGTTCCCACTCTCCGGTGGGCGGTGCGCTTAGCTGCCGAGGGAAACTCGAGGTTTCTTTCCTCTCTGTCTCCGTCTGCTATTGGGTATTCAACCCAGGGCTTTCGTACTGAGCTACACTGCAGTCCTTTATTTATCTGAGACAGGGTCTCCCTGTCTCTAAATTGCTCAGGCTGAGCTCGAACCTGCAATCTTCCAGCCTGAGCCTCCCGGTGTTGGGCCACGGCTGGCTATACTCCGGTTTCAAATACGATAATATATCCTGTAACTCTAGTTAGGATTGTCCGAAACATCACTCTCCAACAGAAATATAACTCGAGCCAAATATGTTGTTTAGGTTTCCATTAAGTTGGGAGGGTAAAGTAAGATCACAAGTGTGAGCCCAAACTGGCCAACCTGAAGAATGAGTGAGACCTTGTCTCAAAGTCAAAACTAAAAAAGAATGCGATTAGAGTGCTTGCCTAGCTTTCCATTACATTAGGTCAAAAGTACATGATATTACATTTAATCCTATCTTTTAAAAATACTTTAGTAAATATGGTGGGTATGTCATACTTATATCTCAATTGAGACTATCCCCTTTTTGAATTGTCAACAGCCACATCCACATGGCTGGCTAGCGGCCACTCTGGTGCGCAGGTGCAGAAGTACAACCTTTAGTATCTCAGAAAACACTGCTGTCTGGCTGGGTAAACCCAGAGGCCTCTGTCTTCCACCAGACGTGTATCTTAATTGCTAAAGATGACAGAATTTTTTGTTACCCCTCAAAAGTTAAGAGGTGGCAGAAATGGAATCATTTGGCCGAATTTTCTCTGTACGTCAAAGAAAAATGATGGCAGCACTCCTCCATGGCTATCTTTTCCCTCCAACAGTTCCAATCTGCAAATGGCCTCGCTCTTGTGGCTTTAAAGGAATACCCACCTTGGTGAGGAGGGGATCATCTTGCAGTATTTCTTACCTCAGGGATTAGTATTACCATCAACCTAGTAGCTTAAAAAAGAAAGTTACTTACACTCACCACTTTCCCTAACACAGAATACAATCTTTAACAAGTTTTGAGACAGGGTCTTGTTGTGTGGTCCAGGCTGATCATGAACTTACCAAGCAGCCCAGGCTGGCCTTGAACTCAGAGCAATCCTCTTGCATCAGAGCTTCCAAGTGCTGCGATTACAGGCATTCACCACCACTCTTTTTTCAAAGCTGGGGATCCATCCAACTCAGAACCTTTGCACTAAACTACATCCAATTTTTTTTTTTTTTTTTTTTTTTTTTTTTTTGAGACAGGGTCTCCCTCTGTAGCCCACGCTGGCTTTGGATTCAGCAATTCTCCTGCCTCAGCCTCCCAGGTGCTAGGATTACAGGCATGTGCTACCACGCCTGATTTATGTGATGCTGGGGAATCCAACTCAGGTACTTAGCATTTCCTAGGCAAGAGCTTTAATCGCTGAGCCATTCCTCCAGCTCACTTCAGCCTTGTTTTTAACTTTTATTTTGAGACAGGATACCCCTAGGTTATTTTGGTTGCCCTGGCTGGACTGGCCCTGAAATCCTCTTTCTCCAGCCTCCCCACATGCTAAGATTACAGGCATATGCCACCACACTTGATTCCCAGCACTCTTCAACATATAAGGAAACAAATCTAGTAAGGTAAGGCTCAGAGATTTATATAACCACCTCTTTTCACCCAGTGTCTTGTTCTTCTGGCTTCCGTACTCTTACCTAGTGTCACTTTCTCTTCACTACTGACCACTACAGGGCCTATGCACTGATTTCCACGCCACAGAAGGCCTTTCCCCCGCTTCTTTAACTTTTCTTCAGATCTTGCATAACAGCCTCTGAAAAACTGTCTCTTAATTAAGCCTGTCATACTTCTTTGATACCCCATGGATTTCTCCTTTGAAGCATTTACCAGATATTCCATTTTACACAGTTTTGGATGGGGAACACAGCTTAATGGTTAAATTGCTTGCCCGGCAAGTGCAAGGCCCTCAATTTATTCACCAGCACCACATGAACTGGGCATGGTGGTGCATGCCAGTAACTGTAGCACTAGGGAAACTGAGGCAGGAGTCTGCCATGAACTAGAGGCCACCCTGAGCTACACAGTGAGCTTAGGATCAGCTAGGACTCTAATAAGAGACCCTGTATCTAAAACAAAAACAATAACAACAAAAAATTAAACAATTTTGGGCGACTGTCTATTTTTCTTATAGGACTAAAAGCATGAACTATGGGACCATGTCAGTCTTTGCTCACTCAATAATAGAAATTCATGAATTACTAACCTTTGAAGTAATGAGTTAGGATCCTTCTATCCCATCTAGCTTTCATTCTGTCATCAATTTTCCTGCCAAATCCCACCTACAAGTTGTCTACGACTGCCTCAGTTCCCCTATTCTCAGCCCCTACTAAGTCTACTACGCCAGACAGCTGGCTTCTGCCTCTAGCCTTCTACTATACAGATCTTTAGGTCATTTGCAACTTGAATCCTTGCAGCTTTCTTTTGTGGTCCTCAACAGCAATGCTGCCTACGTGAAGTCCAGGCCCTTCTCAGTAAATGGCAAATTTATTTTCCTGGTTTTCAGGTCTACAATCTGGAAGCCATTTTCATTTCCCTTCCTCTCAATTTACATCACCAGAGAATTCTGTTGCCCTCAGAAACACAGGCAAAGCACAGCCACTTCTAACTACTTCCGTTGTGGGCTGGAGGAATGGTTCAGCAGTTTTAAAGCACCTGCCTAGCAAGCACTAAGCCAAGTAACTAAGTACCCGTGTTTGATTCCCCAGCACCACATAAGCTGGGCATAGTGGCACACGCCTGTAATCCCAGCACTCAGGAGGCTGAGACAAGAGGATTGCTGTGAGTTTAATGTCAGCCTGGGCTCCATAATGAGTTCAGTACCATCCCGGGCTGCAGAGTGAGATCCTGTCTCAAAAAAAAAACCCAAAACCTACTTTCATCGCTACCACCTAAGTCTAAGGCACCCTGGTCTCCCTTCATACACTGACAAGAATCAGTCTTTAAACTACCTTGCCCACCCTGCTGATACTCTGCAACAGCTTCTCGTCTCACTCAGAATAAAATCATCCTGGGTGCCTACCAAGGGCCTGTGTTATCTGGCCCCTTACTCCTCTCCAGGTGGAGCAGGCCTTCCTCTAAGCCAGGCCAGGGCACAAGCCAGTAAAATCCAGTACCTTGGATAGCTGTGGCAGAAAGATCACAAGTTTGAGCCCAGCCTGGGAAACTTAGCAAGACTCTGTCTTGAAGCCAAAAATAAAAATGGGCTGAGGATATAGCTTTATGTGAAGGCCCTGGGCTGGTTCCCTAGTACCACACACAAATCCTGAACAAAAGTGAAAGACCAAAAGATCAAGAGACCCAGGCCAAGGAGACTCCATGACAGGCTTCAAACTCCCCTCTCTAACCAGCAGGCCAAAGTTTCTGTTTCCCTGGAGTTAGATAAACAACGCCTCCCCTCTCCCTGAACTCAATAAAAAGATCAGCTTTTGGCTCTAACCCTGCACCTGTTCCAGGAACAACCACATTGTTTCTGTGTATCCAGAGGTTGCCATGGCTGATAGGTTGCAAGTCTACAGATACACAAACTTCCTGATATAGAAACAATGTGTGCCCCAATTCCTCTTCTGTTCTGTGAAAAATCCTCCTTGCTTCTGTGACTAAAAACATCACAAGTTATGCAGTCTCTTAGCAATGCAAGTCATTACTCAAACTTCAGCTGATAGAGACTTTCCGAGCACATATTAACAATCAGAGCAGCACTTTGACCAATAATAGATTCACAAATTATTCTTGCATTAAATGTTAACCAATCAGTTTTTGTGGTAAACAACTTATGTGATTTCTGTTAAAATCTTATAATTTTTGTTATAAAATCCTAGTAAAAACAGCACTCGGGGCTCCTCCTTAGCCTCCACTGTGCAGGAGAGGGAGTCCAGGCTTGAGCTTGCAATACAGACTCTCGTGTGTTTGCATGAGAATCGGCTCCTGGGGTCTTCCTTGGGGACTTGCGATCTGGGCACAACAAAAGCAAGCAACCAACCAACCATGGTCCTCTAACCCTGACTGTCTCCAGGGATACTTACATGTGGTCTAGCAGAGGTCTTGATAGCCACATTTAAAATAGCACTGCCCCACCAACTTCTAAAATAGTGCCTCTATCCCCTAATCCTGTGTTTTTCTTAGCGTGTATCATCTTCACAAAGAAAATATATTTGTCTATTTCTTCCCCAACTTCCCTCTCTACAGAAAGAACATTAGGTTTCAAAAAAGCAAGCACTCAGGCTGGAGGAATGGCTCAGCGGTTTGCTTTAGCAAGCGCTAAGTCAAGTCGTAAGTATCTGAGTTTGATTCCCCAGCACATAAGCTGGGTGTGGTGGCACATGCATGTAGTTCCAGCACTCGGGAGGCTGAGGCAGGAGGATTGCCCTGACTCTCCAAGGCCAGCCTGGGTTCCATAGTGAGTTCAAGACCAGCCTGGACTGCAGAGCAAGACCCTGTCTCAAAAAAAAAAAAAAAAAAAAAAAAAAAAAAAAAAAAAAAAAAAAAAAAAAAAAAAAAAAAAAAAAACAAAAAAACAACAACAACAACAAAAAAAAAAATTAAGGACTCCTGTGAACAAAAACAATCCATTAGAACAATGCCTACTACTGAGCAAGTGTTAATATCAACTTATTGAGGGAGTAAGATGGTAGAATCCTTAACATTCATTAAGCCATCATTCTGGGAAAAAGGTAGCCATTCCCCAGATAAAGAGAGAAATGATTTATTTGGTAACAAGGAGTAAAAAGAAATTCTTAATTCCTCTTCTCTCTTCTGGTGGCTGAACTGAGCTGTGATAAGTCAAAGGGATGGAGACACATAAACTTTCCTTTGTAGACTTGACCTTCCGCAGAAATGCAAAGACGCCTGAGTTTCACAGTATTTTCTAGACAGAGGTGCCAACTGTTGTACTTCCCAGTGTATCAGGGGTTGCTACAGTCTCTTTCTTGTCTTCAGGTTTCATGGCAGGAAACAGGAGTACTTCCTGTAAGGACATAAAAATGCATCTGAAGCTAAGAAGTACTCTGAACATTTTTACAGTGATCTACCTTTTCTTTCTCTCTTTTATGTTTGATTTTTAAGACAAAGTCTCACTAAGTAACTGTTAAATTGCCAAGGCTGGCTCAAATCCACAATCCTCCAGCACCAGGCTCCCCAAGTGCTGGGATTACAGGGGTGTACCACTTTGCCCAGCTATTATGTGGTGCTGAAATCAAGTGAGGGTCTTGTGTTTGCTAGTAAGCACTCTCGCCACATCACTATTCCTCCATCCTCTACCTTTACTTTCTGCCTGTGTTACTGTTCCTATAAAATCTTGAGGTGCTCTTTTATGCCAACTTGGCTCCTCTTGGTAACAGAGGATGGAAACGAACCAAAGTATAGCACACCTGGGGCACCATGTTGAAAGACTGATGAAACACAAACTTCAGTAAAATTCAGTTTCTTCATCTATTAAAAATAAGAACAGTTTCCACGTATTATAGGGCTTACTTAAGTCAAATGAACTAATGCACACAGAGAGTTTTATACCTCTCTAAATCCTCAAGAAATGTAGAAACAAGTCTCGAATCCTGCTGAGTCTCCACCTGTTGAGTGGCATGGAACTTGAACTTCCTGCCTGCTCCTCCTTTAGCCCAAATCCCTTTCTTTACTCTCTAGGTCCATGACACCTCACCTCCAACTCACAGAGTCTGGGGGCCATGGGTTATGGGGAGAGCAGCTGTGTACCTTGATATTATTGGAGTCTGTGAGAAACATGGTGATGCGGTCGATGCCCATGCCCCAGCCAGCCGTGGGAGGCAGCCCGTATTCCAGGGCAGTGCAGAAGTTTTCATCAATGAACATAGCCTCATCGTCACCAGCAGCCTTAGCCTAGAAGAATAGAGAACCAAAAGATTACAGTTTCCCAGGACACCTCAGCATCCGACGGAACACATCAAAAAAAGTGGAGTCCAGTCAGGACTTGCTGGGAATAGGTTTTGAAGGAACTCCGCAACTGAGCAATTTCAAGACTGATGAAATCTACCTCAGAATATTTATCCATTTCTTTAAAATAAGAAGCTTCCATGTGTTAGGTTCTGGGACTCCAGGGAGACCTATTCGTAAGAGACCATATTAGGAATCGGAAGAATCTTTCACATTTCTTGAAACTATCCACGAGTGGTAGTGACAGTAAATGCTGCCTTCTGGGCTTTGCCTTCATTTTTATCTGTCCCTCACTGCTGTACCATCTCAGTAAGTATGCAATTTAAGAAAAACTGATGCTTGGGGCTGGAGGAATGGCTCAGCGGTTAAAGAGTTTGCTTAGTAAGCGCTAA
>PVKB01007756.1:0-27914 GCA_004027205.1 Ctenodactylus gundi
TTGTTGTTTTTACATAAGATCTCACTCTCTAGTCCTGGCTGGTCCTGAACTATGTACTCCAAGCTCAAAATCATCCTGCCTCAGCCTTCCACAGTGCTGAGATGACAGACCTGGGCCACTCCACCAGCCTTCGCTCTCGCTCCATGAAACCCAATAGCAAGACTGTCCAAAGATGCACTGAGGCATGCAAACAACACTCCGAACCGAGTGATGGAAAACCAGGCCATCAAAATAACCAAAATCAAATCAAAACTATTTCAGCACACAGGGATTCCCTTGTGCACAGGCTAGACCAAGACCCACTTCCCCCAGACTCGCATCTCCAAACCGTTGGTGCTGCCACCAGCAAACCGAGGGGCACCAGGGCAGCCCTGCACCGACTACAGCAATTCAGCAAACACCACCACGACATCCTATGGCAGCAGAGTTATCAGACGTGAGGCGCACGACAAGGCAGGCCTAGCCAGTGACTGCCAACTCCTAGGGGAACACAGCAGCTAGAAAAAGGTGTCAAAGTGAAGGGCTTGGCAGAGTACAGGACAAGGAAGATCACCAGGTCAGGCAGTGGGCAAGATTTCTTTCCACCCTTCCTTGTATCAACGAAAAGACTTTGGATGGTGTTGCCTTCATCTACGAAGGAATCGTGTTTCTGAAACCGCCACATAACTCCGAATTCACCAGGAAAAATACAATGTCGAGAGCGAGGTTCACTTGTGGGAGTCTGCACACACACTGAAACTTTATTAACATTTTCTTTTCCTGTGGCACAGTTTTTAAGTTTGCACGAAATGCCACGACCATGTGTCCTGAAGAGCCCACCTGCACACAAAGGGGCAACGCCTGGGACCCGGCGGGGGAGGAAGACCGGCTGGAAGCGAGGAGGGACGGTCAGGGGCCGGAGTCTAGCGAGCGGCGAGGACAGCGGGCAGGGGCGCTAGGCCGGCGGCCGGCTGCGGAAGCGGGGGTCGGAATCCGAGCGGGGGCGCGGGCTGCGCGGGGGCTTCGCTGATACCTGGGAAGTGCCGGGCACAGCGACGCTCGGGGCGGCCCCGGCCCCAGGCAGGCGGGCCGGCAGGGGACGCCCGACGGGACGTCCCCCTCCCCGCCGCGGCCTAGCCGGCCAGCGGGCCCAGGCCTCCCGCGTCTCCGGCGGCCCGACGGGATGCGACTACGGGGTCTCGGGGCGAGGGGAGGGCGCGGCCCTGGCGGCACTCACTCTCGGTGACCCGGCGGAGGCGCAGGACGTGCTCGGGCCGGATGGCGTCCAGCGCCAGCAGCTCCTGCTCGGTGACCGCTGCCCCGAGGCCTTCGTCCGCCAAGTGTTGGGACGCCTGCCGCCGCGTCTTGAGACGGTTCAAAACGCCGCCACCTCCCTTTTTCTTCTCTTCCTTGCCAGCCACCAGCCCCCCAGAACCAGCAGCCGACCCCGCGGCCGCAGCCTTGGGGTTCGACCCGTTCATCGCTCCGCCGCCAAGATGGCCGCCGCCTCCACAGCGCCGTAGCTATGGAGAGCCGGGGCGGAGCCTGGGTGGGGCGGGGCCAGGTGGCTGTGGGCCTGTGGGCGTGGCTAAAGTCTGTCCAACTATGATTCTGACTGGTGGTGGGGCAAAGGACTTGTGACTTTCATTCTCAGGCCCCCAAGGTCACCTCCGATGTTTAAAAACGGTATCTTACAATTGAATACATTTGTCATATAAACTGGACAAGGCATATTTAAAAAATGTTTAATAAATTTCACATACAAATTAAAATAGTGCCTGCTATACAAAAATAACTTCGAGACAAGATTTCCAATAGACTATCTATCCTAAGCACTGCTGTGTGTGCCAGGCCTTGGGTTAGTCACTGGGCTCGACTACAAGAACTATAGGGATGAAGACAGGGTTTGGGTCGGCCTTGTGCACCACTGTATTCCTGGCAATTTATTTATTGTTTTAATAAAAGTTTATTTAACAAAAATTTTAATATGAAAATGTACATGAACCAATTTTCAGCCATAGTCAAACTTTGGAGAGGGGACAAGATGTGGATTTCTCAGCTGAACTGCCATTTAAACTCGTTCCAAGGCTTCCGACATGACCCAATTCCTTGATACTATTACCTTGCATCACCACCACTCCAACATTGTTCTGTTGCCCACTAGGTGCCATCTCCACAGATTCACCTCTCACAATATTCACAAAGGGATCAAATCTCCGCAATATTCCTTGGACATGTCTGCCACCATTTAATTTCAATGGCAATTTCTTGTCCATAAATTTTTTTGAGTTCTGCAGGGACAACTTTACTCATGTTTCCTGGCAGTTTAGCAAATGTGTCCGACAAACAGGTTTCAATAATGAACAAGTGACAATCTATGATATCAGCACTCTGTGAGGCCAAGGCAGAAGGACCACAAACTCGAGCCCAACCTGGACAACTAGTGACCTAGTGAAATCTAGTCTCAAAATTAAAAAAAAAAAAAGGGGGCTGGAGAAAGAGCTCAGCAGTTAAAGCACTTGCCTAGCAAGTGCTAAGTACCCAAGTTCCATTCCCAATTCCATATAAACTAGGCGTGGTGGCACACACCTGTAATCCTAGCACCTAGGGAGTCTGAGGCAGGAGGATTGCTGTAAGTTCGAGATCAGTCTGGGATACGTAATGAATTCAGAACCAGCATGCACTACAGAGTGAGACCCTGTCTCGATAAATAAATAAATAGGTCTGGGACCAGGCCTGGTAGTGCAGGTCTATTATCCCAGCACTCTGAGAGACTGAGACAGGAGGATCGCAAGTTCAAGCTCAACCTGGGTAACTTAATGAGAACCTGTCTCAAAAAAAATTTATAAAGGGCTAAGGAAGTAGCCCTGTGTTCAATTATCAGCACCAAAAAAGAAAAAGAAAGTCTGGGGATGCAGCTCAGTGCAAAGGTCCTGGATTCAATCTCCAGTACTGTTCAAAAAAAAAAAAAAAAAAGAGTAAGTGATTGAGTAAAAAATCACTCACACTCTATGGAGGAACTCCTTTGTCTGCAAAGACTATGAAATAGTTTGTCATCTGACCCTTCCTCTTGACAGGCCAGGTAAGTACGAACTAGAAGACAAACTGACTTCTGACAGCTAGAAGAGACACACCCAGGGGAAGAGAGCACACAAAAGCACCTAATTCTAGCTAGGCTGAAGGTGGAGGTTTCACAAAGGTAACATCTGCACTGGGTCTTAAAAGTTAACCATTTTTAATTAAAAAGAAAAAAGTTAGCCATGACTTCAACTAGTGGAGAAGGTGGGGTGGGGAAAGGCTGCTAAAGGACGCCTCTCAGGATTCTGAGATGGATAGGTACTGGGGATCAAGCCCAGGGCATTTGCTATGTACCCAGCCCCAGTTTTTCAGTTTTGTTTTTAAGACAAGGTCTCACCAAGTTGCCCAGTCTGGGTTTGAGCCTTTCTACCTCTGCCTCCCATAGTGCTGGGATTATAGGCCCACCAGGCCCACATGGATGGGCATCCTCTCTCCTGTGCTGGAAGCCTGAACCTGACATAAAATGTCTATTAGATCTGATGTCACCTCTCAGCCAAATTTAGGGCAGAGTGAAATCCTGGCCCTGTGGTCAGCCTCAAGACCTGACTTGCTTATTGTGGTCTGAGAATTGAGCCCAGAGCTTTCACATTGAGATCACATCCTCAGCCCATTTTTATTTTTGATTTTGAGACAGTGTCTTGCAAAGTTACCCAAGCTGGGCTCAAACTTATAATCCTCCTTTCTCAGACTCTCAAAGTGCCGGGATTACAAGCCTGCACCACTAGGCCTGGCAAGACATGATCTACGCAGGACATTGCTGAGTCCTGCTCCCCTGATGCAAGGATCTTAGGAGGGGCTGCCAGGCCTGCATGGTTCCTGGACAAAGTTCAAACCTGACTCTACCCAGCTGCCCAGTTGGGTGGAACAGTTAAAAAAAAAATCCTTTTCAGAGATTAGCATCCTGTGGCACTTACCATGCTGTTCCAGGAAACTTAAATAAATGTGTAAAAAGAATTAAAGTCCTTCCTTTTACAAACAACTCTTTTTCAACTACTCGACACTGAGTGGTTACCAAAGAATTTGCAGAATTTCAATATGCCATTTGTGACTGCCAAAAGAGTAGTTTAGTATGCAGTCTTTCCCACAAACCTGCTCACTGAAACTTTGTTTTTCTGGGCACCAAGACTAGAATAACCTGGGGTCCCAGCTTTTTCAAGGAATCATGAAAAATGCATCAGCTCCTTCCCCTACAATTCCACATCCAGGAACACCTGTAACATTCACAAATTATAGTAAATTACAGCAGACCTGTTTAATCTGAGCACTATGAGAGACTGAAGCAGGAGGATTCCAAGTTCACGTTCAGCCTGAGCAACTCAAATGGGCCTGGGGATATAGCTCAGTGTGAAGGCTTGAGTTGGATCCTCAGTACTGCAAAAATAATGATAAATGTTTAAAAATCATTTACATTGGGCTGGAAGAATGGCACAGAGGTTAAAACACGTGCCTTGCAACTGTCAAGGCTCTGAGTTCAATTCCCCAGCACAACATAAGGCTGGCTAAGGTGGAGCATGCCTGTAATCCCGGCACAGCAGGCTGAGGCAAGCATATTGTCCTCAGCCCAAAGCCAGCCTGGACAACACCAGTGAGTTCAGGACCAGCCTAAGATATAGAGAAAAACCCTGTCTCAAAAAATGAAAAAAGAAAAAAAAATCAATTGCATATACTATGTTTTGGGGAAAAAATGAAATTGAGAATTACTGCATTGTACAGTAATAGCACCAAGGTATCCCAGGCTGGCCACAGAAAATATGGCACAGAAAGCCTGGTCTCCCCTTCATCCCAGCTCAGCGCTCTGTGAGTCCCTCCAGACACCTGAAGAAGTAAGACAGTTGCTGTTTTTCAGGGCAATCTCAGAGTAGCCAGGCAGTCTGCCTCAAATGGGGCCACAGAGGTGGGGCACAGAGCCGGGACAGCTAAGGTAAGCTTTTCTGTGCAGACACAGGGAAGTGTAGCCTGGCCCCCGGCTGCCTCCCTGAGGATGGCATGAGTGGAATGAACAAGGCAGTGAGATGGGGCTAGGATGGCAGGCACGCCTCATGGGTGGGGACTGACAGCCATTTCACTCCTACTCCCTGGCTAGCTAAGGGCTGCTTTTAGAAAGCACTAACTTATTTACAGCTCACCTATTTCAAAAAATTTCTGGCATATTCTGAAGTCATAAAGCACAAGATTGGTAAGTAAAAATTCATACAGCCTGGTTGAGCTGGTTGAGAACAGTACTTTCCACCTTTTGCTGTTATGTATTGTTCAATCCAGTAATTCCTTAAATGAATCCTAAAGAAACACTTACATGTATGCACAAAAATATATGTACAAACATATTCACTGCAGCAATTTGTACTTGCGAAAAACAAGCACTCTCTCAATGTTCATTAACAGGGAACTGGTAAAATAAATTACAATTTAAGAATAAAATACTAGGGGCTGGAGGAATCGCTCAGCGGTTAAAGCGCTTGAGCAAGCGCTAAGCCAAGTGCTAAGTACCCGAGTTCGATTCCCCAGCACCACATAAGCTGGGCGTGGTGGCACGCGCCTGTAATCCCAGCACTCGGGAGGCTGATTGCCTTGAGTCCAAGGCCAGCCTGGGCTCTGAAGTGAATTCAGGATCAGCCTGGACCAGAAAGCAAGACCCTGTCTCAAAAAAAAAAAAAAAAAAAAGAATAAAATACTGTGTAGCCCTCTATTTATTTCTTTTTTGTTTGTTTGTTTTTTGAGACAGGGTCTCACTCTGTATCCAGGCTGGTCCTGAACTCACCATGTGAGCCCAGACTAACCTTGAATTTGGCAATCTTCCTGGCTTAGCTTTGGGGGATGGGATTACAGGTGTGCACAACAATACCCAGCTTTATGTGGTGCTGGGGAATTGAACTCAGGAACCTGAGCTTGTAACGCAAGTGCTTTACTTTAACCTCTGAGCTATTCCTCCCGCCTCTTCTTTCTGAGATAGGGTCTTGCTCTATAGTCCAGGCTGACCCTGAACTGACTATGGAACTGACCTTGAACTCTTGCAGCAATCCTCTTGCTTCAGCCTCCCAAGTGCTGGGATTACAGGCATAAGTCTCCATACACAGCTTATGGGGAATTGAACCCAGGACCCTGGGCTTGCTAGGCAGGCACTTTATCTGCTGAGCTATTTCTCTAGTCCCCTGTGCAGCCCTTTAAAGAAATTTCTGTGTACAACGTTATCTGTATGTACAAACTGTCTCTAAGATATATTCAGCATAAAAGGTACAGATGGATATATGTATACATACATGTATACATATATCCCATTTCTTTAAAAACACTATATAGGTACACACACACACACACACACACACACACACACACACACACACATATATATACACACACACACACATGTAAAATGAAAGATACACACCTGTTAGGGATAGAGATAAAAATAATTTCTCACATTTTATGCCCCATACAATTTTTAAAGGAATTTATATATATGTTTTGTTTTTGAGGTACTGGGGATCCAACCCAGAGCCTTTGCCTTCAGCTACACCCCCAGCTCATTTTTTTAGTTTTGAGTCTGGGTCTTGCTAAGCTACTCAATTGCCCAGGCTGGGTGGAATTTATACCCTCCTGCCTTAGCTTCCCAGAACACCGGGGATTATAGGCCTGTGCCACCAAGCTGATCCTGAACTCACTATGGAGCCCAGGCTGGCCTTGGACTCACAGCAATCCTCCTGTCTTAGCCTCCCAGTGCTGGGATTACAGGTGTGCGACACCAAGCCCAGCTTATGTGGCGCTGAAGAACTGAACTCAGGCACTTAGCGCTTGACTTAGCATTTGCTAGGCAAGCACTTTAACTGCTGAACCATTACTCCAACTCCCTATATTCTTTTATCACTAAATCTTAAAAGCTTATTTATCTTTTTAAATAAATGTAATAGACCCCATGTCACCATATCTTTATGAGGCATCAACATTCCACTTTGCGTCTTGGAAGGTTCCTTTTTAAAATAATGCAAACTGGGCATGGTGGTGTACACCTTTAATCTTGGGAGTCTGAGGTTGCTATGAGTTTGAAGCCAGTCTGGGCTACACAATGAGTTCAGGACCAGCATGAACTACAAAGTGAGACTCTGTCTCAATAAATAAATAATCAAAAGTGGGGCTGTGGGTGTAGCTCAGTGGTGGAAGTACTTGCCTAGCAAGTTCTAGGGCCTGGGTTCAATTCGCCATGTCTATATAATCTGAGCATGGTGGTGCACGCTTGTAATCCCAGTACTCAGGAGGCTAAAACAGGAGGATTTCTGTGAGTTCGAGACGAGTCTGGACTCCACAGTGAGCTCATAATCAGCCTGGACTATAAAGCCAGACCTTGTCTCAAAAAATAAAATATCATGGCATTGAGAGCACATGTTTTAGAGTCTATAGAGCCAGGTCCTGTTCTGCCACTTCCCATCTAAGTAACTTTAGCCAGGTCATTGCTCTTCTGAGATTATTTCCTCACCTCTAAATTAGGATAATCACCATCTTTCCTAGCGTTGTTGTGAGGAAAACACACACATGCACGCACACACGTGTGTGCTATGCTGTTAGGTGTGGGGGCTCATGCCTATAATCCTAGCCACTCTGGAAGTCAGAGGCAGGAGGATCACACATGTAAGTCCAGCCTGGACAACTTAGCAAGACCCTGTCTCAAAATTTAAGAAATAGAATTGAAAGGGCTAGGGAGGTAGCTCAGTGGTATGTTATGCCCTGGGTTCAATGTCCTATAAAAAAAAAAAGTACTATATTGGTTCCACTAAGTCTGTTCAATAAGCTATCACTATTGCAATACCCATTAGTGGCCTTTCTGCAGGCACACTGTCAGTAGGGAAGAAGGGCCTGGGGAAAGCAAACCTGTGCTCCTCTGCAGGCACACGGTGCACAAAGAGGCCACAGAATTAGACGGGAGGGGCTGGAGGAATAGCTTAGCAGTTAAAGCGCCTGCCTAGCAAAGCCCAAGACCCTGGGTTCAATTCCCCAGCACCACATAAGCCAGGCATGGTGTGGTACACGCCTGGAATCCCAGTACTTGGGAGGCTGAGGAAGGACTGCCATTAGTTCAAGGTCAGCCTGGGCTCCATAGTGAGTTGAGAACCAGCCTGAACTGCAGAGCTAGAATTAGATGGGAGAGTGCAGGGACTGAAACCAACACTCAAGTCAAGGGCTGAGAGGAAATGAGTTGGGGACAAGGGCTTGGGAAAACAACAGATTCAAGTGGAGGCAAGTAAGGCAGCCCAGGAGAGCAGCTCTTAGCAGGAGGCTGAGCCTGAAACCAAGTGGGGTTATTTTACTAATGTGTAAATGGTTAGGAACAAACAAAACTAAGACTCAGGTTTCCCAGCTCAGAGACCTCCATTCTCCCCCCCCTTCTGCCCTGACCCCTCAAAAAGCTTCCCAGTAAGTGCTGGAAAATCTCACCTCTTCCTCTGAGGGAGAAGGGGGAGGGTACTGAGGATGGAGAGCCGGTTCCAGCCAACTGGGAGCCTGATTTCCTTAGTAAGATTAAGATCTGGACCCACAGAGTGATCCAACCTAACTCCAGGCACTTAGCCCAGGATCTTCTATCAGACAACTTCCCTCCCTGCAACTCCCTAGAGCAGGGCCTTCTCAGGTCTCTTCCCCATTTGGCAACTCAAGCAAAGCTACTGGAAATAGTAACAGCCAAGTGTGAATCAGTAAAGAACTCCAGTTATAGGAAGGCTCAACCAAAGAATGGGGCTCTGTTGGCCTCGTGGCTTGGTCAGCCCTTGGACCAGACTCCACCAACACTGGCCTCATTCTTGGAGCTTCAGGGACTGATTGGGGGGGTGAGCCAAACTCCCCTACCTCCATGGAACCAACAGCCTTACTCCAGCTTGGGGGAACACGGCAGGTAGGGTCTGCAGCCCCGGCCCCCTGTAAAAAAATGAAAGCCAAAGAGTCACGATTAAAAGCAAAAGCCCCGTTTTAAAATCCTAGCTCTGCCTTGGGCTCACTGTGTGGTCTTGGACAAGTCACTTTACCTCTTAAAGGATAATACCAAATGGTTTGTGGAAGATCAGACAGATAAGATCTGTAAAGTGCTTGGCATTGTGCCCAGCTGTAATTACTATTTTTACAGCTCTAGTAAGAACATGGGCTTTGACGGCAGACTAGGAACCCTATTGTAGGTATTTACTAACCCACTTGAGGTAAATTACTAAAATCTTACGAGTTACATGTTTCACAGATATAAAACACTACAGGTAAAACTACAAGAATAAATCAGGCAAGGGAGTGCAGGAGTGTAATCCCAGCATTCAGGAGGCTGAGTAGGAGGACTGCCGTTGAATTCAGGGCCACCCTGGCCTACAGAGTGAGCTCAGGACCAACCTGCACTACAGTGAGACCCTGCATCAAAAAAAGGAAAAAACTCCTTTTTGCATTCTGACCTTCCTAATGTATACTCAACACTAACAATAAAGCAGAGAAAAGAGACAAATATCCTCAAGCTTAGCTTGTCTGTGGTGTATCGTGGAGGCTAACTGAACAGTAAGGGGAGAGGCAGCTACAAGCTCATCTGGGGAGAGGGACAGTCAGGGCCTCTGGTGTACAAGTGAAAATGGAAACAAAAACAAAGAAAAAACCCTTTGTTTCTTTGGAATATGCTACTGGTTGAAACGAGCAGGCAAGGTTTCATGGAGCATCACGCCCTTACATCCTGGCAGGAAGAAAGACAAGAGGCACAAGGCTATAAGAGTAAACCTATCACAAACTCTTCATAGCCAAGTGAACCCAGATCTCCCTTTTCCCACCAACACAACACCTTTGCAATAGAGTTCAAATTCAATTCCAACACAGAGTGTCACTGCAAATTGTTTATTAAAACACAAAGCAATGGACAGTGAAAAACATCCTGATTTTTTTACTTTTTGGTGGGAATGGGTGGGGCATGGAAAGGGTAGGGACAGATGGAGACAGCCCAGAAGGAAAGAGCTCTATCCACCCCTACTGCTTCCCTGGCCAGCCAGGTTCAAAGCCCCTCAAGTACAACTTGCTGTGCTGCTGTGTGTGTTGTGGCTACAAAGTTGGTTTGGCCTCTGCAGGGAGAAGATGGGAAACTCGAGTGGGAGCTACAAGGGCTGTTAAGAACTTGACACTCTTCCTCCAATACTTGGTACCACATAGTACAGCCATACCCACTTTGCAGTGAGTTTGGCTTCCTTTACAAGCCAGGTTAGGCCAGTAGAGAGGCTGCCCTGAGCTCTGAATGGGCTGCTGGTCCTGGCCTGGGAGAGCTTTGTGGAAGGGAAAGGTAATGTTCCTTAAATCCAGGGAGGGACCTAGTCCAGGGTCAAATTCCTTTTCATTCCCTGGATTGTAGCACACCAGGGAAGAGTCAAGAATGCCTCTTTCCTGGTTTGCCAACATGTCTCTCCTGCCAACTCTCCCCTCCCACCTGGCAACTCAGCTCTCCTTTCCCGACAGTTGTCCTTTGAAAAGGACGGAAAGCACACTTCGTTTGTTGTTGTTTTTCCTCATACTGAAATAAAGCACTGAAGCTCAAAATAGAGGTGAGAATGGAGTCCCGCTTTTCCCAGTGGTGTGTGCTCCCATCTCACAAGGCTGCCTGGCTGCATGCAGTGCCAAGGCCCTCTCTGCCAACTCTACCAGGCACTACTCTTTCCCTGGCTGCCAGTATACTCCTGGCTCCTCGCTTCCATACTCCTGGGAGGAGCCCATCCCAAGAGATCCATCCTGCTCTTTCCCTGCCAGTCCCCAAATCATCTGCTTTTATAAAGATGATCGGGTCACCCAAAGCAAGCTGGACAAAGGCAGCTGGGGAAGGCCAAGCGAGATCAGAAGCAAGCCACACATGTGCAAAGAAACTCACCCTTGCCACGCCACTGACTCGCTGGGGCCAAGCTGGTCTTAGAACAACATAAGGACATGTAGCCCTCATGCTCCCAGGAGAGGTCCATAGGAAAGAGCCCTCGCTCAGACTGAAAGGGAAATGCTCTGATCTCTGTGAAGCTCGAACACTAAGGCTTCTTTGAATGTTCTTAGAGCTCTTGGATCCCTAATTATATCTTCCCCCAGAACAGAGGCAGATTTCTTCTGAGATTTCTGAGCAGATCCTAGCTGTTTCTGGTTCTGCTTGTGCTCTCTCTCACTTAGCCTTGCCCCAGTCTCGTCTCTCAGGGGCAAAAGTAGGAGATCCAAAGGACAACTCCCCTGGGCCCCCTTCTGTTTAAAACAGGAGCATCTATTAATCTCTCACTTGCTCTCCTAGGTCCTTTTCGGAGGGGAATGAAGGGCAACGTTACACATTGCCATTCGATGCCATTAAGGCTCCTCAAGGTAAGAAGACACTTGAATTTGTTGGAGTAGGCCAGCCAGGGGGATGGGGGATAGGGAAGCAGCCCCTGCCCAGAACTGGAGGGACCCCTGCCCAGACCTGAATCTAGAGGGAATGCCCACCCCGGCTCAGAGCAGGAGAGGAAAAGGCACTGTGCTGACCTAGGTGGGTCCTTCCCCAACCCCCAAGGAGGGAAGAACCTGCTGGTTCTTTCCCTGGGCTTCCCCTGGTAAGCCAAGTTCTAGGGAAAGGGACCTAAGTGCTAGGAAAAGGAAAATACTGATGCTGCTCTCTGAAGTTCTTGGCTAAGATCCTAGAAGCCAGGGTTAGGCCGCCCCAGGAACGGCTAGAGGCAGGACAAGGAAGAGAAATTCCTTAAAACAGAAGCTTCTCCAAAAAGATAAAATCAAGCCACGCTTCTAAAACTGGATGAAACAGTTCCCAGGCACAAAAAGGGAGAGGTAAGCTTAACTTAAACTTTACCCCATCATATCAAAGCCCACACGACCTTTAATGTGACCTCAGTTATCTCCAGTTCAGTGGGACCAAGAGACGTTGACCACAACCTTCAACCCACAGTGGCCCTGCAGGTTGGGGCTGGTATTCCTAGGAGTCTGACATCACTGACACTTGAAGATAATCTTTAAATCACCACAGCACGGGGTGTCCACTGAGCAGGAGGGGGGACTTCTCAGAAAAATGGATTTCGTTCAGGGACATGGATCCCACAGATGATTTCCTAGCATGTTTCTGTCAGCATGAGTAAGACCCAAACAGTGCAATTAGAGACTGCCTGGCCCCTGACCCAAACCACACCAGACCGCAGACTGTTAGCCCACCTCCAGCAGATGCCTTGGTGCGGTCCTCCAGGCAACTGCACTGCAGTCTTATTTCTGCAAAAGAAGACTCTCCCCAGCTGTTGGCTCTAGTCTTTGGCTAACAAGGCTCAGCATACTCTAAAAACCTGGGAGAGCATCTGTGGAGTCAAACAGCCCAGGCTTCTGCCCTCACCCCAAGCGGCATCACCCTTATCTCCTAACCCCAAGCAGTGCTTTTGCAGTGCAGCCTCAGTCCTCATGCTAGCTCACAATACAGAGGGGAACACAGTGCAAAAAGCAAAAGGTGAACAGAGTAATTCTTGAAACACACACAATACAAAAATAAAAATAAAGCATGCCCCACCCTGTCCCTTTAACCTAAAGGTCATGTACCTAAATCATCTTAGAGGAGCCAAAAAAAAAAAAAAAAAAAGCTTTCAAGTTGAGCATCTCGAGCCAGCAGCCACCAGCCCTCGTTGGCTGGGTGGGCTTGGCTCCAAGGGGGCCACCCTAGCCCCCACCAGGCTGCTTCCCATTTCCTCTCTTCCCTGTTAGCTTTTGTTAGCCATAGAAAGATGTTCCTTCCTTTTGGACACAACCAGAGAGGAAAGCACCCATCCCTATCCCTGGGGAAAGGGGTGGCTTGGAAACAGGCAGAAGCCAAGCTGCTTGGCCTACAGTACCGTTAGGAAATGGCCCCAGGAGGCAGGGTTTCCTTCTGAGACACTGAGTCACCAAAGGGACGGGCTGAGGGGAGGAGATGGGTCCCCTCCCTCCTCAGAGATCTACACAAACAAACAAGGCAAAAGAGAGGCAACCAGTCCTCTTTCTTCATTTTGTCTAACCGCCTGGCAGTGGCCCACAGCTTTGGGAATTGTGATAGAACAGGAACCAAAGCCACAGTCAGAAGTCTACTTAGTCAGGGTATCCACTGCCCCAGGCAGGTGGTCTCCAAGACGAAGGCTACAGTACCTCATTCTTTAGAAGCAGGGGCTTCAGGAGCACTCCCAGAATGCTCCTGATGGCAGCCTCACACCATAGCCACCCAGCTGCTAGACTCAGTACCGCAGGACTGAGGCCCAAGACACAGCAATATAAAGGGCAACCATTCTGAAATGACTGACCGCTGACCTGGAGAAATCACTGAGAGCCAAAGCTAGGACATGAGCCCAAGAGCCACTTACTTTGCCACATAAGGAATAGTTCAAATACATGGAGCTCTAGTAAGGCAAACCCAAAATTAAACACACTCTAGAAAGATGGGCCTGGCCTGAGAGCCTGTATTACTCTAGCCCGAGCTGAAGCTAGCCTTGCTGCCTCCCATCCACAAAATCCCTCTTAGTGTGAATGGATCCTCCACCATTGTTGCCCGAACTGGGAAAGGGATGACAATGGTTAGAAAAATGGAGAACAGGGAAGCTTCATTTTCTGTAGCAAAACTTCCAGGAATTCAAGAGACACTTGGGTGCTAAGGTTAGCTTCAGAGCTGCCAGGACTATGGCTGACTGGGAACCTCTGAGACCCATCACACCAAGAACCTTATGGCTACCTGGATAAGGAGAGGAAAAGACAAGGGGAGTACTACTCAGATCAACAAGAAACCTCACTGGGCCGATACAGCCAATCAGTCTAATTCCTTGGGGCAGCTCTAGGCGTAAACCAAAACCAGTCGACTGTGACAGAGGACACGAGAATAAATGAACATCAGATAACAGACACTAAACAGTGATCAATAACTTCGTAGGGCTCAAGTCTCTGAGGTTGCTCTTAAGTTATGCCAACATAAGCCTTTTCTAATCCAAAGACCAGAAGAGACTATTAAGGTCAAGTGTTCTGTTGCTGCAGGTTGGAAAGCATCCCAGTCCCCTGGCAGCATGACCCTATGAAGGGGCCAGTAAAGATATGCTGGGTCAGGTTCTCCGGCCTGCTGGCTCAGAGATCCAGGGAGGAGGTACCCAGGCAAGGGGCAGGGGATAAGACATTCAAGAAGAGAGCCCAAATCCCCGTTTCCTTCCCTTCTTGCTAATAATTTAGTGGGATGGGTAAGAGGGATAAGAGATTCCAAATGACCCAGATTACGAAGAAAACTGAGAAGAAATCAAGTCCCCAACAGGCACTGAAATCAAAACGATTTGCTGTGGGAACAAACCAGAGGCCATCTGAGGACGTGACATAAGCTAGTCACCCTGGGCACCAGACTCCTAACTAGCACATATTGGGGAAGTAAGCAGTAACAAAGCTCAAATGCTTGAGATGGACCCATTACGGGGTTAATCCAGGAAGGATTCCTAGTACGGAATCATTTCCTTTTCTTTCCTTTTTTTTTTTTTTTTTGCAACCCTTTTTTATCGTTACCATCCATTTTAGATACCTTAACACCCATTCTTTTGATCCCAGATACCTGAAACCTTATCTGGACATGACTTCAGAACACACTCAACTCCTGGTGCTGGTCTTCTCAGGTGATAAGATGACAACTCCCTGCTGTTAATTTCTAACCTAAAAAGGAACTGAGACTGCTCTGAGTTCAGAGTCCCTTCCGCTAGGTATATAAATGAGGATCCTTGGTCAGGAAGGACCCATTAACCCTAAGTACCCCAGAGAGGAAAAAAGACAGCTGGGGGCCAGTCAGAGAGAGAACTAGGACTAAAGCAGGTCTGAGACAGGTGGTGGACGAGGGCTACTCTCCACTCACACTGCCTTTCTCTTTATCTTCTTTAACTTTTGTGTCTGTGGGGGTTCTGCTGTTTTCTCGCAGAGGGGTTGCCGATCACTGTGAAAAGTACAGAAACCAAAAGCAGCACGTTTGGTTTCGTTCCCGCCCCCTCCACCCTCTTGGGATGGTCACTTGTTCTCACAGCCGGCAGAGGCAGAAGAGGGTTGGAATGAAGACTCCAAAGGCCACCAGGATAGGAAACATGAGGCTGCTGTTGTCCGAGGCGTAGGGGTTAGGCGTACGAGGGCCCGACTGCACCCGGTTCTTATTGGTCTGTCTTTTGAGATTAGATCCTTCATCATATTCCTCCTCCTCCTCCTCTTCTTCTTTCTTCTCCAATCCGGGATGAGGCTGCAGCTTTGGTACATCTAACACAAGAAAGAAAATAACTTTTAAGCAACATCCTTAAGGGCAGCAGCAAATGAGCTACAATAAACAGTCTCCTAATGCCAGGTGTGTTACCACATACCCGTAATCTCAGCACTCTGAGAGGCTGAGGCAGGAAGATCACAAATTCAAGTACAGTTTAGGCAACTTAGTGGAAACGTGTCCCAAAAAAAAAGGGGGTGGAGGGGCTTGCAGGGGAGGCGGGAAGAGGCTGGGAATGAAACTCAGCAGGTAGGGTACCTGCCTAGCAAGAACAGCCCCTGGGTTTGATTCCTCAGCATCACATACCCTGGGTGTGTTGGTGCACACCTATAATCCCAGTGCTTGGAAGGCTAAGGCAAGAGAATTTTGAGTTCAGAGCCAGACTGGTCTACATAGTGAGTTCAGGATCACTCTAGATCATAGAGGAAGACTGCCTCAGAAAAAAGAGGGGGGAGGTACTAGGGCTGGGATTTTTTTTCTTTTGAGTAAAATCCCCAGTAGTGAAAAAAGGGAGAGAAAGAGAAAAAGAAAGAAAGGACTCCTATGACCTAATCAGGGCTCACAAGATGGAACAGAAGTAGCAGAAATAGTCACTAGTCTTCAGAAAACAGAGTACAGGAACCTCTAGCCTCCCAGATTTAACTAAAAAGGAGAAAAAGCCCCGCTCACAGGGAGGCTTTCTCTTCCCCTCACTTTCCCACCTGTTCTTCAGAGGTCCAGAAGGGAAGGGGGCAATGACCTGACACTCAAAATTAACCTTTCAAATCTCTCCTCTTCTCTCCTATAAGCCAAATTTTCCTTTCAATTCACAAAGTTACTGAAGAGGTAATCTACAGAGCTCACACTGTCCCTCTGTCCTTCCTCTTCTTCAGGAACTCCAACACATAGCTGTCTGGAGTAAGACACCATCTTCCTAGACATCATCACATCAGCACTTGGGGGACACCAACACAGAAGCATAATGTTCTCAGTACATGCACGATGAACAGGCCAGAAACAGACAGGTGGACCAATGGAACAGAACTGAGGATGCAGTAACAAGTCCAGGCACCTTCAGTAATCTGAAGCTCAACAAAGGGGCCAAAAATGTGAAGAGAAGGTAGGCTCTTTAAAAAATGGTGCTGGAAAAACTGGTCACCCACATACAGAAGAATGAATCTAAATCGTATTATCTTTTCACCCTATACTAAAACCACATAAAAATGGATCTAAATCTTATATACTAAAATAGGAATACTGAATCCACTGGAAGACAAAATAGGTAAAACTTTAGAAGATACAGGCAAGAACTTTCTGAACAAGACACCAATTGCACAAGAAGTAACACCAAGAATCAACAAATGAGATTGTATCAAATTATAAGGCTTCTGTTCAACAAAGGAAACAACCATAAGAGTAAAAAGAGAACATATAAAACAGGCCAAAGTGTTGACAGCCACTCTTCACACAGAGGATTAGTATCTAGATATAAAGAACTAAAAAAAAAAAAAAAAAAAAAAAAAAAAAAAAAAAAAAAAAAAAAAAAAAAAAAAAAAAAAAAAAAAAAAAAAAAAAAAAAAAAAAAAAACCTGTCAAAATAAAAGACCTAATCAAAAAAAAAAAAAGGGTACTTGGAATAAATAGCCACTTCACATGAAAAATGCTCAGCATTTTTTGGCCATGAGAGAAATGCAAATCAAACCAACACTAAGATCTCAACTTACATAGGTAAGAGTGGCTAGGATCAAGAACTCAAAGCCAGGCCCAGTGGCACAGCCTATAATCCCAGCACTCTGGGAGGCCTAGGGAGGAGGATAGCAAATTTCAGCTCAGTGCACGCACATACATACAGTATCAACTCTCCAAGTTGACAGTAATTATTATGTATCTCAAACATACAATAGTAAGTAATTGGGGGGGGGGAGGGATGGGCTTGGATAAGGCACAGAGGTGAAACAGTGAAGAAAAATCACTAAATCATAAACTTTCTCGGCAATAATCAGACAAGATTGGGCACGTTCAGGGTGGTATGACCACAGACTCTGCAATAATCAGACTGGGAGGCAGGAAGCCAGGATAATGTAAATCCTGAGCTGGATCCCAAGGTCAAAGTGGTATTAATAAATGAACTTTTGCCCCAATGTAGTGTCCAACAATGCTCAAGTCTATCAGAAACTACCCAAATCCTCACAGGATTCCCCTCTTTTCTGCCTTTTTTCCTAAAAAAAAAAAAAAAAGAGAGATGTTAAACAAACTGAATACGGACAAGTTTTAGGCAATTACACATGACTAAAAGGATCAGGCACCCCAGAAGGGACTGTTATTAATCTCAATTTGTAGGGAACTGAAAGAATCTGCACAAGACCAAACAGCTAATTAAGCAGTAGCAGCAAGGTAGGAACACAAAGTGCTGGGGACATAGCTCAATTCCCCAACCCCACATAAGCTGGGCATGGTGACACAAACTACCACACCCAGCTCTTGGGAAGCTGAAACAAGAGGACTGCCATGAGTTCAAGGCCAGCCTGGGGTACACTGTGAGTTTAGGACCAGCCTGGGCCGCAGGACAAGACCCTGTCTCAAAAAAAAAAAAAAAGGTGATGCCAGGGAATTGAACCCAACCTTGTTGCATGCTAGACAAGTGCTTTTAACCATAGCCCAAGGGTTTCCAAAATAGTGGTCATCTAAGTTACCTCCCAGGTGAATAAATAATCTCCAAAGGCTTTCCTCAACCATATCCTTCAGTCCAAGTCAAAAGAGCACAACTTACCATCCACCGTGCCAGCCATGATATAGAGTGCACAGACCTTGGGATTGTCATAGTACCCCTAGAAAAGGAGAAAGAGCGGTTAACCCCACACGCAGCTGTCTTCCTCTTCCCCTCTCCTGAGCCCTCCCTCCGGGGGGAGTTACCTTGACAAACTCAATGTAGAGTTTCCCCGTGAAGGTGGACACCTCCCCCTGGACACTCAGCTTCCCTTTCCTGATGCTCATAGGGATGATTTCATCATGAGCTGTGCTGTGTCCAACACGATCAAAGATATCCAAGTCCTTCACCACAACATGGCCATTCAATCGTACATCAAACACCTTCCAGGATTAGAAAAGAAGAAGTCAAAACCATCAGCTTCACACCCTTCAAGGAACTGGAGAGCACACACCTGCCTGGGCTTCAAGTTCAAAAGTAATAGAAGAAATGATGGGTCTGGATACATCCCAGGGTGACTACAGGCCATTCCTTAAGCCAAATCAAACCATGTTCCTTCTCTGGCAAAGAAGTTTCATACAGCCATAAGTAACAAAGAACAGAAATGAAAAGTTCAACACAGAAAGGAAGAAAGTCGCAGAAGAGGACAGGAAGAATACAGCTAAAAACAAGAAGGTGCTGAGAACCAAGCAGGGGAAATAACCAGTGGGGTAAGCAGGGCCTTCACAGGATCAGGCAGCTATGAGACCTAGGATTCTGACATTGCTTTCTGTCACCAACCAACCCCAAGTGCAGTCACATGGGTGATGTACACAGCTTCTCCAGGTAGAGAAGGTACCCGCCTTTCCCCTCAGAGCTATCTGGCCCTCCCCTCTGGGAAAACTTGATTACACTCGGGCACCACAATAGAGGATGAGCCAAGAGGAGCATTGTTCCAAGGTCAAGCAGGGGCCTGACTAGGCCTCACCTTCTGCTGGGACTGTGCAAAGTAGACCTCAGCAAATTTCAACACCAGCACATAGTCTCCCTCCTCCTTGATGGGCACTTCGTAGCCAAAAGTCTCCTCATTGTACCGTTCTGTTTGATAGAGAATCTGGTCCTCAGGGTTGGAACGTAGGATTGGCAGTTTCATGCCATAGTCCGAGGCTGAGGGAGAAGACAAAAGGAAAGCACATCAGAGATGAGGCATGAAAGTACAGGGACCCCAAAACTGGCAGATGCATTTCCAGAGCAATGCTAATAACCCTCCTAGGGAAAAAAGGGACCCCCTCTGTACCAGGCTTCAACAGAGGTCACAGAGAGGCAGAGATCTGGTAACAACGACCACAGACCAGTAACATGAAAGCAACTAGACACTAAGCACCCAACAGCCTTTATAACCTTCACAGTCAGCGTTCTGAAAGCCCATTAAAATGACTTTTCCCAGCTATGTGAAAAGATAGGAAGAGAGTAAGACTAACCCATTATGTGAAAAAAGTAAGTCCTAATGAGGTAGTGCCTGCTTCCCCAAGAGGAAGCTTCAGAGTTCAAATGGTGTTTTTCACAAAAGAATGGAGTCTAAGCTAAATAGGATTAAGAAACTCATTCTGGTTAAGAAACTCATTCTTGGGCTGGAGAAATAGTACAATGATTAGAGCATTTCCCTAGGAAGAACAAAGCCCTGAGTTCGATTCCTTGGCACCACATAAACTAGGTGAAATGGCATATGCCTGTAATCCCAGCACTTGGGGGACTGAGGCAGGAAGACTGCTATGAGCTCCAAGTCAGCCTGGGCAACACAGTGAGTTCAGAAACAGGTTGGACTGTAGAGTGAGAAAAAAAAAGCCATTCTTCATTGTCTTTATCACAAATAAGAATCCAGCTTTACTTTTTTTCCCCCCAGAATTTTCATTCAAAAAATTGAAGGCTAGCCTAGAGGAACAGGCTCATAAATAAGAGGGGTGGTGACCTCTTGATTTACCAGAGGTCCAGCCAGCTTATTCCACACAAATTCTCAAAACTCTATCTAATTTCTGGACATTTTTTCAGCTCAGCCAACAGAAAAACAGAGCTCCACTGCAGCTCCTACACCGCATACAGTACCTGGCATAGTGAGTGCTGGGTGGGGCTTGCTGCCTGAAGCAAAGGCCCCAAAGTATGGGCCAGCAAAGCCAAGAAGCCCTGCCATTGTCACCATGAGGCTACAACATGCTCAAGAATGAGAATCTACAAGGTCTTACAGTACCTCTGGCTTAAAATATCCAAGTCTTCGATAGGTACGGTTGGGCTGGAATGTAGCTCACACTTAGTTCAATCCCCAATATTAAGAGGGGGAAAAAGAAAAGGGGAAAGGTTACTTACCTGGGATCAGTTCAGAAGGCTAGAAATCTCTACCACCCCCAGGCTTCACTCAACATTGTTAAGACACAAGTTGTACACATTTTCTTCCTCCCATAAAATTTGTCTTTCCACAAACAACATCACCCTGCAGCCATAAGAGATGAATATGTATGCTTCCTCCTTTTAGAGAGCTGCTGGGCTGGAGGAATAGCTCAGTGGTTAAGCGCCTGCCTAACAAGCTCAAGGCCAGGGGTTCACTCCCCAGCACCTCATAAGTAGGGTGTGGCGGTGCGTGCCTATAATCCCAGCACTCTGGAGTCTGAGGCAGGAGAACTGCCATGTGATCAAGGCCAGCCTGAGGTACCTAGTTCAGGACCAGCTTGGACTGTAGTGGGAGACTCTGTCTCAAAAAGAGAGAGTTACTCCTTTCCAAAAGACAAGATGAAGCACACCAAGGTTTCCCAGTGCTCCATAAATCTAGTTTCCAAACTACAGACAGAAAAGTTCTGTAGTCTCTCTTCCAGCATGAAATTAAAACTTTAAGACTGCCTTCCACAACTGGGGATGTAGCTCAGCATCTGTTACACCACTGGCCTAGCAAGCACAAAACCCCAAGTTTGATTTCCCAGCACCCCATAAACTGGGCGTGATGGCACACAGCTGTAATCTCAGCACTCAGGAGCCTGAGGCAGGAGGATTACCAGAGTTCAGGACAAGCCTGGATTATACAGCAAGACCCTGTCTCAAAAAACAAACAAAAGACTGCTTCTAATCTTACATGGTGACTGTGAAGACACCCAGACCTATGTCCTTTACATCAGCCATCTCCAGGGCTTCATCTTCTGAATCACTAAAATCAAGAGAGAGGATGCAGCAAAAAGTGAAAGATTAACTAAAAGACCCAGTGGCTGAGGTCAAGCCCTCAACAAAAATAAACATAACTGTTAATTCCTGTAAGTGACACTAACCATGAGATCAGATGGACTGATGAGACAATAGAACAGGAAACTCACTGCACTTTTGTCAGACTTTTTCTTCCTGTATCTCCTCAAGAAATCAAAGAAGGGTAACATTACAAAAGATACACTGGTTGCATGTCACAACTTTTTTTTTTTTTTTTTTTTTTTTGAGACAGGCTTCCACTCTGTAGTCCAGATTAGTCCTAAACTCACTGCATACTCACCCAACTGACCTCAAACTCACAGCAATCCTCCTACCTCAGCCTCTCAAGTGCTGGAATTGCATTCCATGCACCACCACATCCAGTTTATGTGATGCTGGGGAATCAAACCCAGGGCCTACCTTTAACCGGTGAGGTACACCCCCAGCTCCGTGTGTCACCTTTCCCAGACTACAAATCCCATTGATTAGTAAGGGTCACAGACCCATAAAGATCAAAAGACTGCTGTTTCTTTTCCAACTGAGCTCTTAAGAATCTCCTTCTGAGAGAGCTACAAGTCTTAGAAACTTGGAATACGAACTAGTTTTGGGTTAGACATACAAAGTGTTGCGCATGCACATGGGATCTTTCCTTGTCAAGTGAAAAAAATTGAGAAAGGAACAGTAATCTGTGGCAGTCTCAGTCCCACGATGAAGAAAACTCAACCATGTAAACAAATATCACTTAACAACTTTGGAATTACCTTTAAATTGTTTCCCTTTAAAGCTCAAGTGGCTGTACTAAGAGTTACCACAGTTGCATTTGCTCAAGTCCCAAGAGATGCAGCAACAAAAAGAGATTTCCTTCCCTTCTTGGCCTTCTTTCTTTTTGGCAGTACTGAGGGTTAAACCCTGGGCATTCGCATTCCAGTTCTTTTATACTTTTTATGTTGAAGCAGAGCCTTGGCAAATCACTAAATTGCAGGACTGGATTAGAACTTGCCATCCTCTTGCCTCGGCCTCCCAGACTGCCAGGATTATAGGTATGTGCTGTCATACTCAGCTCCTCCTTAGACTTTCTGTACTCACAGCTAGGATTTCTCTAAAACAGAAGTGTACAGTCAGCACACTCTTGAAGTTGGCACAGTGTAGCTCAGTTACACAGAAAGGAACAAGGCCAACACCTTACAATAATGCCTGCTACTTACTGGTTTTAGACAACTGAGCAGCCAGGATCCTTGGAAAAATCAATCTGGTAGGATAAGCCCGGATTTGAATCCTGGATCTGCCACCTACTAAACGATGCTAAACAAGTGGCTTTGTTCTGGGTGTGTTTTCTCTCCTACCCCACAGAGTTGCAGTAAGGGCAAAAATACCCATATGGCTAGAGTTATAGATCAGCGGTTAGAGTGCTTGCCTATCAAGTACAAGACCCTGGTTCAGTTCCCCAGCACCACATAAACGGGGTAGGGTGACACACGCCTGTAATTCCAGCACTTGGGAGGCTAAGGCAGGAGGACTGCCATCAGTCCAAAGCTAGCCTTGGCTCCACAGTGAGTTCAGGACCACGCTGAACTACAGAGCAAGACCCTGTCTCAAAAAATAAATAAATAAAACTATACAGAGATCAAGAAGCTCAATACAATGTGCCTCATATACAGAAAGCAACAGGCACCTGCATATGCTGGCCCAGCAAGGATACAAACACAATGTGCGCTGCAGAAATATCTCTATTCCGGGGAGTTTAGAGAATGGACTGAAAGGAAAAGGAAGCAATAAAACTAACTGGAGAACTGCAGCTGGGAAGCACAGAGTGTGCGAAGCCACCAAGAGCAGGAGCCTGTCCCACGTGAGGCCACTGCCATAGGGTCCTCGCTGGCAAGTCAGCATCGCTTAGCACCCCAATACCAGTTTGCTACCCCTGGATGATTCTTCTGAATCACTTACCAAGTGAAGCTAGTTCCTAAAGAATTACGCTGCTGAGCACAGTGGCACCTGCCTGTAATCCCAGCTCCTCAGGAAGCTAACACGGATCCCAAGTTAAGAGTCCAGGCTGAACAACGAAGATCTTGCCTCAAAATGGAAAAAAAATGGAAAGGGCTGGTGCTGTAGCTTAGTAGTAGAGAGCTTGCCTGTCTGTGTTCCATCCCCAGAAGTAAAAATTGTTTTTTCTGAATGGACTGAGGCAAGGAACCTGAGTCAGTGATCTAAATCCTGTACCTGTGACCTTCAGTGTTTGGAGGGGCTGCAGATGAAGCACACTGTGAGGTGACAGCAGTTGAAGAGAATGCTAAACAAATCCCACGGGGCTGGAGGAACAGCTCAGAGGTTAAAGCGCTTGCCAGCAAGCTCAAGACCCTGAGTTCAATTCCCCAGCACCACATAAACTGGGTGGTGCACACCTGCAATCCCAGCACTAGGAAACTGAGGCAGGATTGCCATGAGTCCAAGGTCAGCCTGGGCTACATAACGAATTCTCTACCAGCTTGGCCTATAGACCTTGTCTCAAAAAAAAAAAAAAAAAAAAAAAAAAAAAAAAAAAAAAAAAAAAAAAAAAAAAAAAAAAAAAAAAAAAAAAAAAAAAAAAAAAAGAAGAAGAAAGAAAGAAAGAAAAGGAAGCTGCCCAGGAAGGGTCTTTCTTAGGATTACAGAATTAGCAATTTCATAGGCTCTAGACTCCAGCCAGCATTTTCCTCTCTGGAGCCATGTTCTGTCCTTTTTTTTTTTTTTTTGGGGGGGGGGGGAAGGAGGGATGGGACAGGGTCTTGCTTTATATCCCAGTCTGGTCCTAAACTCACTCTGTAGCCCAGGCTGGCCTTGGACTCAGGACAATCCTCCAGTCGCAGCCTCCCGAGTGCTGGGATTACAGGTATGAACCCCCACGCCCAGATTGTGTGGTGCTGGGGAATCAAACTTGGATACTCAGCACTTGACATAGTGCTTGCTAGGCAAGCCCTGTAACCACTGAGCCATTCCTCCAGCCCCTGCCCTATTCTTAATTCCACATAAAAGGCCATCAAGCAGGAAAAAGATAGCAACACTACTCTGGGCAGGAGAGTTTTCAGAGTTACGTCACTGATTTCTAAAGCGAGAACGTGAGAGGAGTATTATTGAGAAGGCAAACAAGGCTGAGATAAAGCAAGTTCCTTAAGGTTACACAATTTCAACAGTTTCTGCTAATGGGTAATAACCTTCCCCTAAAACCAAACCAAGTTCTGCACCCTTAGGCCAAATGATCAGGTCTTCTACTCAGAGAAAACAGGAACCCAGAAGAACTTGGAATGCACAACATACCAAAACCTCAACTTGAACGCTGCTAAACCGTCTTTTTCTTTTTCCTTTTCATTTTTTATAGAGAACTGGGCGTTGAACTCAGGGCCTTCACACTGAGCTACATCCCAACCCTTTTTATTTTTTATTTTGCAACAGGATCTTGCTAAGTCCCTAAACTGCCCAGGCTGGACTCAATTGGGATCATCCTGCCTCAGCCTCCCAGAGTGCTGGGATTACAGACATTATTACCACACCCGGCTCGGAACTACCTTCTGTAATGCTATTTCCACCTGTTGAAGCACAGATTGAAAACTGCCTTTCCCAGGCTGTGAGCACCAGTCATCCTCACAGCAAAAATGAAATTCAATAAACATTATGAAGTACTTCTGAAACAATAAGGCACCAGGTGCCCTGGGCCACTCAGTTACAAGAATGCTAAACAAGGAAGAAAGCACAGAGAAACAGCAAGTTTAAAAGCAGGCCAAATCCTTATCTGGACTAACTTGGCAACAAATACCTGAATTCATTCAACATAAGATGAACTTTACTCAGAGTGCTGGAAACAAAATCACGAACATGTGGGAAAAGATGAAAGGCGTACAGCTCCTACTGCAATAAGTGTAAATATCTGCATGAGGCAAGGGGCTCCAAAAACTTGGCACATTCTTATCCAAGCCTGGCAAAGAAAGACGAAACAGCTGCACTTCCCTTGGTGGGGGTGACTTCTAAGTGCAGAAGAAACTGGAAAGCTGACTCCTGAGCAGAGGCTTAAATATAGCCAGCCTGGTGGCACAGGCCTATAATCCCAGCACTCTGGGAGGCTGAGACAGGAGGACTGCAACATCAGGCCCAGCCTGGTCAAAACTGTGAGATCCTGTCTCAAAATCAAAAGTAAAAATGGGCTGCGTGAAAGCGCTGAGCTTCATCCCAGGTCCCCCCAACACATACAAAGCAGCAGCAGCTTAAATGTATCTTCGCCTTGCACTAGTAGCCAGCAAAATACTACTCTTAGGCACCTGCTAAGCATAATGTTCCAAACAAGCTGGTCCAGGCTGTAGCTGGCCTCAGCCTTCTCCAGATCCATGCCTTAATACTGCTTGACTCATACCCTGAATGGCAGACACAGAGTAGAGATGGGAACCTCCCAGGGTCTGAAATAGGACTCAATGTTAATGAGCTCAGGTAGGTCTCATGTAATTTTACCTGCTAAGATAAACTCCTCTCAAGGAACTGCCACCACAATATCCCATGGACAGAGAGCCTGGCTACCTACTGACCATGTCAAAACAATACCTGTACCAGCAAACTAATCAGAATTTCTAAATAAGAGCAGTACCTGAGACTAAAAGTGGAGTCTTAGCTTTAGCCTTTGCACAAGGTAACTAATAGAACAACGTAACCATAAAGCCTGTTACCTGCTAAGTGAAAGAAACCATCTGTACTCCACTCTCACCACCATTATCTCAAAAGGCAAAGTCCACAAACTGTAGTTTCTGTAACAGACTCCTTCCTCCCAGCCCACGAAGTAAAAGGGCCCAAGACAGAGACAGTAATGACCTGTAAAGTCTGGCTATGCCTGTTGCAAGGCTAAAGCCCCAAATCAGCTGAACCCAGGCATCTGAGATCTTCATGCCTGTGCTAAACACATTCCAACACAAACATAAGACTTCAAAGAACAGCTCTGTGTTGTGTCCCAAGAACCTCACATGTATGAAAGCAACTTGGAAGTTTGTCCAGAGTTCAGTTAAAGGCCAAAAGCCAGAGCACTGTAGAAAGAGTCTTGTCTCCTAGGTGTCTGGAATAGCCTATCGCCAAATGGGAAGCCCCTAAACCAAGAATAGAGTGCAAGTCTCTTTCCAACACATGAGGCAAGGAACTTCCTTCTTAAACTTTTTTTCTAATCCTACTTACAGCAGCAACAAAGAACCCGGAACATAGAACACTCTTTTCCCAAAAGAGTGGTCCAAGAGTGACCTACATTAGGAGCCTTTCTTGAAGAAATCCATGTCCCAGTGGGGGTCAGGTAGGGGTGTCATCTAGCATGGAGACCAGGAATCCAAGCTGGCACCTGCGTGCATGCACGTGTGTGTGTGTCTGGTACTGGGAACTGAGCACTAACCTACTCCAACCCATTTTCTAATTTTGATCTTGACACACACAGGATCTTGCTAAGTCACCAAACTGGTTGCCCAGACTGGGCTCAAACTCGTGATTATCCTGCATCAGCCTCCCACAGTGCCAAGATTGCAGGTCTGTGCTTTGGGGCCCAGCTGGATTCTGTATTTTTAGCGACCTCCTCTAGCAATTCCTCTGCGCAAGTACCTTTCGGGAACTGTACAGCTCTGTAAAAGCCACTGTTGCTCAACCAGTCAAGTGCTCAGTCACTTTCTCCACAAGCTGGAATCGTGCCTCTTTAGGACTATCTAGGGTAGGCCGTATCACTACGACATTCAGACCTTACACCAGTTGACCCAGTTGACACGCTGCCACCAGCCTTAACAGCAGGATGGCTCCAATATAACCAGCCCCTGGGTGGCTTCTACTTTTAAGCACACATATTCCACGCTCCAAAGGAGGGCGGGGGAGGAGGCTACAATCGAACTTTCCTGGCCTATCCCCTTCGAAGATTTCTTGCTATTCTGGCTAAGAATCAAGACCCGCTCCTGCAGAAAGGGCAAGAAAATATAGATTTCTGGGTCGTACGCAGTAAGGTAGGAGAGCAGGGGGACGACGACCTACAACGCTCAAGGCGTGGGAGTGGAGGAAGGCCGCCCTCTCTTTACTTTCTCAGCGCGGATGGGAATAAGGGATCGGGAAAACGCAGGATGCAAAGTTCAAATATAACTTCTCGTCGTCAATCCTCTGCCTCGATGGCTCCTGATATCTTAGAGCCAGTGCTAGGCCCTAGCTCGGGCCAGGTCCTGAGAAAACTGCAGAGAAACTTCGCTCCAGAACCAGAAACGTGGCCCCAAAAGTCGAGGTTGGGGATCTGGGCCCGCAGCCATCCGCTGGCTGCACCCAGCACCTCGGGCCCCAGATACCGCGGATCCCTCACCTCGGCCCACCCGGCCTTCCAAAGGGTCCTTGCGAAAGTGGATCCCGTGCACGTCCACATGCGCCTCGCCGCCCGCGTTCACGGCCCAAATGACGCTCTCCGGCAGTCCGGCCGCAGCCACGCCGAGCCCCGGCTCCCGGAGCGCCGGCAGCAGCAGCAGCAGCAGCAGTCGCAGAAGCGCCACGGCGGCTCCCTCAACCTCCCCGGGCCCCGGCATGGCGGCCACCAACGCGGGGACAGTCCCCGCCGACCCTCGTTCTCGGCTGGCCGCCAGGCCGCCCCACACTCAGTTAAAACAGCGCCACGGGCCGTTCTGCCTCAGCCGCCGGGGACATGTCGCTCTCAGGCCTCCTTCTGCTCAGCCACGGGTGCCGCCTCCCACCTCAGGAACAACCTACCCCTCCGCCCAGCCCCCGACC
>PVKB01007757.1:0-27843 GCA_004027205.1 Ctenodactylus gundi
GTACACCTCTCTTTGCTGCTACTTGCATGGTGACAAGGACCATTGAGTTGACAGCGACAGCCAGGAAGAAGTGAGATAGATGGTCATGTGACATCCTTACTGCTGCTAAGTTCTGCGGACACTTGGAGCCACAAGCATGGGCGGGTCATATGGAATGCCAGCTGGAAAGTCCTACAGAACGACACGTTGGGTGCCTGCAGTGTAGACTGGGATATGTGGGACATACTTCCACACCCACCAGCTCTTTGGATGAGGCTGGACCAAGTGAGTCAGTGGGCCTAGGAGACGGGACAAAGGAGGGAGCTTGGGACAGTGTGGAGCGGAAAGATAAGCAGGTCAGCAGCCGTGGTGGACAGGGTGACTTCCTGCCATCCCCGTGGCAGGGAGGAGGTAACGCGCCTGGTTCCTTGCTTCACACGCAGCCAGGCCTCAGACCTGCCTGGGGGCTCTTTCCCACCTTCCCAGGCAGTGGGGCCGTCGGGACGAAGTGAGGGGTGTCCTGATTTCTAGCTGCTGTGACCTTGAGCGAGTCCCTTTCCCTCTTCAAGTGCTACATTCTTTACCTGGGAATATAACACCTGTCTCATCAGGCTGCTCAGAGGATTGAGTGCGGCAGCTTAGCAGCTGGGAAGTAGAGAGTGCTCAATAAATGTCACCTAAATCTGAATTTCTCCCCATCCGTCTTGCTCATGGTGCTTACCGGGAGGGGAGCGGCACATAGTCGTCCGACTCACTTGTGTTGGTCTGGGCTGGGCTCAGCACTTTGCTTTTTCCCCACTGAGACGAACTTGATGATTACTCTAATTTTCTACCGGTAGCCGCATTCCTGTATGAGGCATGTCTGTGTCCATTTTGGATGCTGTGTGGAATACATGTTCGTGGAAAAGCATCGCACAGATTCCAGAGGCAACTTTTACAAACACAACACTTAGGAACAGGTATTTTCTTCTCTCCTTGCCCTCGAAATGACATTGCTAGGGACCAAGTCTGATTTGGTGTCCCTGAGCTCGGCTCTGCTGCCAGCTGGGGAGGGGCCCTGGGCACTCGCGTGGTTCTTCCTGGGGTGTGAGCGCTGTGATGTTATGGCTAATGCTAAGTCTGTGGACACTCAGTGCGCCTCCGTGGAGTACAGCAGCTCTGTGGACCGAACCACCCAGCTGAGCCTCGGGGATGGGGACAAGGGCCCCAAGTGCTGCAGAAGGGCTGGCGTGGCAGTGGCACCGTGGGAGCTGCCACACAGGGCTCTGGGGCCACTGTCATGTCGGTGTCTGCTGAGTGAGGACTACAGAGTTAGGGTCGCTGAGGTCTCATTTCAGGACTTCTTTGACTGCAGCTGTGGAATCCCCACTTATGCCTGGGTGACTAGTGGATCTCTCAGTGGGCTGAGAGTACTCTGCCCCTTGCTGCCTGCTCCCCATGTAGATCACGCGGGACTCAACCTCCTCTTCCCGCTTCTGCTGCTACGACCTGATCCCCTCCTTGTCTCTCGTTCCTTGCCTTCCCCACTGCTGCTCAGACACCCGGGCCGCCCTGACCTTGGGGTTTGCTGTACCTGCCTCCCAAGGGCCCTTGGCTTCTTTGGTTTTCTGGGTCAGACACATACATAACATACATAAATACATGCATAACACCCACTCAACACATACATACTTACAACATAATACATACATAATATATACATATATGTACATTTTTAAAAACTTCATATCTTTCTCTTTTGGAGACAGGGTCCTACTATGTAATCCAAGCTGATCCTTCACTTGCTGTGTAGCCCAGACTGGCCTCAGACTCTCAGCAGTCCTCCTGCCTCAGCCTCCCAAGTGCTGTGATTACAGGTGTGTGCCACCATGCCCAGTTTATCTGGTGCCAGGGACTTGAACTCAGGGCCTTGCTCTTGCTGGGCGGCCACTGTGCCGCTCCTCCAGCCCCTTGCTTCACCTTCGTTGCCCGTGTACTCAGATCAGCCTGCAAGCTGCGTGAAGATTTGCCTTTTCCGCTTCGGCTTGCGTGTACTGCATCTAACTCAGTCTTTAGGAGCTGTTTGCACCCGCCTGGGAATTATTGTCCACTCTCTCGTCATGTTTTCCTGATGCCAGTGCTGACCCTAAGAATCTGCTGGCCTGGAAGTCCCGGTGGTCCCTATTGTCCCCTCCCCCTTAGATCCAGCGTGTTCTCTCTGTATTGTTCGTCATCTGTCCCCCTGTCTCTGAATGGACCAGGTAGGTAAGATGCGTGAGGACTTGGTCTTGCAGGCGTAGTCCTCACCCCGTGCCCAGCATGGGTCTCATTCTGGTCCTTAGTGGCCTGGGAAAACCCCCGTGGGCACCAGAGTCCACAGATGCTCAAGTCCCTTATTCACGTGGCATGGTGCTTGCGTATTCCGATGCACATTCTCCGCTACGTGTTAAATCATCCGTAGATCACTTGTATTACCTACTACAATGCAAACATTATATAAATAGTCATTATACCATCTTGTCTAGGGCTAATGATGAGGAGAAGGTTTGCATGTGTTCAATACAGCCGCAGGGTTTCTAGGTCTTCTCCATCAGGGGCTGGTGACAGATGACTAAAATGTGTGCCAGGGCTCAGGGCTGTCTCAGTGGTCAGAACACTTTCCTAGTATGTGCAAGGCCGGGAGTTCGATTCTGAAGCATCACATGAAAATTAGCTTGGCATAATGACTCATGCCCAGAATCCCAGCACTCAGAAAGCTGAGGCAGGAGGATGTCTGTGATTTCAAGGCTGGCACGTAGTGAGTTCAGGATCAGCCCGGACTACAAAGAAAGAAGGAAGGATGGAAAGAAAAAATAAACCCATGGGCTGGGAGCATAGTTCAGTGATCACACTGCCTGCCGACCAAGCGCAAGGCCTGTTTGATTCTTGAGCAGCACATAAGCTGGACCCGATGGAGAATGCTTGTAATCCCAGCATTTGGGAGGCTGAGGCAGGATGACTGCTGTGTATTCGAGGCCAGACTGGGCTACAAAGTGAGTTCAGGACCAGCCTACTTACAGAATAAGATCCTGTCTCAAAAGAAAATAAAATTTATGCCAGGCCTACTAATACAGGCCTGTCATCCCAGCATTCTGGGAAGCTGAGGCAAGAGGATCACAAGTTTGATCAGAAGTTTGGATAACTTAATGACTTAGCAAGACCCTCTTTAAAATCAAAACTAAAAATGGGCTGGGGACTGTACCTTGGTGTGAAGGTCCTAGGTTCTATCCTCAGACCCCCAGCTTGAGGCTGAAGCTGCTCTGGGCCTCTGGAAGCTGTGTCTTGTGGACCTGCAGAAGACTTGGTGAGCAGATGCCACACTGGTATGGAGGGTGTAGGGTGAGTGTCTTGGAGGGTGCCTGCTTGTAGAGTGGCCTTTTTTCTTTGGGGTCCCCAGGGCTGAGGAGAGTACCTGATTCTTCCCTTTTCACAGAGGGTCGAAGCTGCTTCTTGAGATTTACAAATACGCTGCACGGTCCTGATGGTGTCAGGTCGCTGGTTTATGGGTCCCGTCCTGGTTGTGATAACTCAGACTCAGCTGGATAATAAAGAGAATGTGGGACAGAGCTGCAGGATAAATATTGCTGCAGGGCATCTCGGGTGGCACGATCACAGGGAAGATACCTTCCAGCCTTTCATCTCGCCTCCCCTCTACCCAGGCCTTCTGGTAGCAGCTGGCAGAGCCGGGTCCATCCATCACTGCAGCCTGGCTCCCGGCAGCCTCTGCTCTCACTGCACTGCCGGCTGGCTCCGGCTGCGGCCCTGTGCCCCTTCCTCCGAGAGTCAGGCCTCCCCTCCGTGGCCTTTCCTGTGTGGGGATGCTGCATGGCTTGTGGACCGTTTTCTTCTCCAAAATGAGAAGGTGCCACGAGCTCCCCTGTCACCTGGGGAACTTCGGAGCAGCTTGCTGAGCCCAGCCGGCATGGAGTCTGTGCCACTGAATCGTGACTTTGAGGGCCTTGCTCGTCTTCCTAGCCCCGGCCCCGACCCCTCCTGTTAAGAACTGTCTGTAGAGGTGGGGTTTAAGAGGGGCCACAGTCAGGCAGTGTCACGGTTGCTTGAACATGACTGTACCCGTCAGCACTGTTACTCAGGAAGGTCTTGCTCAGCGCCGGAGCATGCTTGCTTTATAATTGGTGCCTGCTGCTTGCACAGAGCCCCTGGAAAACAGTGGCTTAGGCAGAGGTAAGGTGACAGGAGAGGTGACTCATTGCATGTGACTGAAGGGTCTTCGTGAGGGGTGTCACTACCCGCTGCTTCCATCCACATGGGAGGTGCTCTTTGCTGCGTCCTTGGCCCCACATCAGCCTGGTGGCCCCGCTTTCCCTGCCCTCAGGTGTCTTAGCTGGAGGCTACTGTGGTGTCCTCACTAGCCTCTCGCTGCCCTGCCCACTGGCTGTGCTCACTCACCTGCTCATTCCAGTGAGACCTTTGCTGTCCTACAAAGTGGCCACGTGTGGTGTGACCTGGCCGCTTTGTACCTGGCTTTGGGGAGCCGTTGGATTACCATCAGTGGTGGCCTCACTCCAGAGGGAGCCCAGAGGCCCGTGGCAGTGAGTGACCTGTCCCATGGCACTCATAGGCTGTCTGAAGAAGCCGCGCTACCATGCCCTTTCCGCTCTGGGCCAGGCCAGCCCCTGCTTGCTGCTGTCCCAGAGCAGGTGGAAGAAGTCACTTTTGTAGCTTAGTCTTTATTGATACTCTGGCGCTTATCCTATTCTTGTGCTGTCTGAAAATTTTAGTTAGGTTCTTCATTTTAAATCTCCCTCCTGCCTTTCTATCCTACTCCCACTCAAATCATAAGCTGCTTGAAAGCAGAGACCAGTTCTACCCTAATTGAGGGTGGATGCCAAGTAGAGTGCCTGGCAGACCACTGGCTGATAAATGAGCAGAGTGGAATGGGCAGGGCATCTGGGGGAGGAAGGAAGCGGGGGTCCGTGTTTGTTTCATCTTCCGGTCAGTGACCCTGGAGAGGTTAAGTCTCCTGCTGGAGCCCTATTCTCTCCTCATTTATAACGAGGATTTATGCCCCAGTGATTTCTAGTCTGCCTTTTGGTTCGGACACCCAAGGCTTCCATGCTGGAAGAGACGCCTGTGTGTCCTGCTAAGCTAGGGGGAGGGCCGGCCGGTGACCACGAGCCCAGCGCCTCGGCTGCTGCGGGCTTTCCTTGGTGGTGGCAGGACCCCGGGAGTCTCTGGCGGCTGATAGGTAAAGGCAGCTCGCCCAGCTCTCCTCATTTTCAGAGGTGATAGCCAGACACGCTATGGCTTTTGTCATCAGCTCTGTGCCGTGTGTGGCGTGACGTGCTGGGGCTGAGCCTGTGACTTCTGTGCTGTGTAGGTGTGGCTCATGATGAGGAAGCAGGGGCGTGGCATGTCCCGTGCTGGTCCCAGGCGACCAGGAGCAGGTTCAGCACCTCACTGAGGGGCGACACCAGGACTCGGGGTGCTGTGAGAGGGTTTTGTCTTCCTTGGCTTCCACCACTGAGTCCTCAGGGTATCTGGTCTCCTGGATGGACGTGAGACAGGGGACAGAGGGGCCAGGATGGGGGCGCCCAAGGAGAGGCTTGCCAGGCCGGGTGGACCTGCCTGGAGGGCACCTTTACGGAGAACGGGTGAGAAGGGACATGGCGGCATGCTAGGAAAGTCGAGTCCTAGAGGTGGGGGTCAGACTCCTGTGCCGCGCTTCCTGCCACCCTTGGTGCTTACAGAGCCACGGAAAGGCCCAGCCTGGCTGGCCGTGCTCCGGGGCTCCAAGACTGTCCTGCAGGCCAGGAGCCTTGGGTGAGAGAGTCCAGTGTTCTGGCATCCTTTTGGTGGTCTCAGTTTCTCTTTCTGTCCCACCTCTGTGGCTGAAGTTGGGATGGCCCTGTGCCACCGGAATGCAAGTGGATTATAAATATAAAAAGATACTTAGCACTAACCCTGGATTCCAGCAGGGAGCGTGGCCCTGGGCTGCACTGTCTTAAAGATGAGCATCGATTTCTGGGAGTCTGCAGGCTGCTTGTGAAACACAGCCACGGCACCCAGGCCTCCCTGGGTCCTGTGTCCTGCTCCATGGCACCGAGGCACATAGGTCCCTTTGTCCTGCCCCTTTTCCTTCTGGTGTCCCAGCCCCTTGGGGTCTGACGAGTCTCAGGGACGCTCTGTGGGCATTCCCAGCTGGTGTGCTTTTCCCTTCGTCCGACTGTTAGCTTGCTCGTCTGATCTTGGGCAGCCGGCCTGACCAGACCCTGGGCTGGGTTCTAGGTTGCAAGGATAACCCCATCTTCCTCTCTCACCTTGGCCTCCACCCTTAGAACAGTGTACAGCTACCGGACGGAGCTAGGGGAGGGGAGCAGAGAGCAGCCACTCGGCCTGGGTGGATGGATGAATCCTTCCCTGACATTGAGGCCACTCTGGAACATGGGCCGTTTCCCGAGAGGTGAGGGGCAGTTCTCATGGCACTTTGCAGCTGGTGGTGGACGCTGGCTCCTTAGACAGTGGTGTTCCCCTGCTGAGGGTACAGCTCACTTTTGCTCACACACCGTGGGTCTTCAGAATGGGTTGTGCCCATGTGTAGGGCTGCCTGGGCATATCTGTAGATCTGCGGTGGCAGATCTGATGGGCACTGTGGAGACACCCTGTGTCTTGGCCTGCTGGTCCTCCTTTGTCCCAACCACAGGGGGTTCTGGCTGCTCCTCTGCTGCTGTTGCTTCTCCAGGAAGGGTGGAAGTATGAGAGTTATTCAGCGGTTCTTTAGGAGAGAGAATGTATGAGTTGAACAATGCCGGGCCCGGGATGCCCTGGATTCTTCCGACGACGTTGGCATTAGATAGAAACGGTCAGGAGCTGGAAATAGGCCTTGGGCCCCGGGGGAGGACCGATTGTTTGTGGCAACCCCACAGTCGTCGTCCTGCCTCATCCTGGACCTAGGGATGCCACAGACAGGAAGGCACCTCCCAAAGTCATCTAGGAAGGAAGGGGCCGTGAGCAGCCGCGCAGGATGCTTTATACTCCCTGACCCTTGGGCCACTGACCCCCGGGGCCAGCATAAGGGCCGGGGGGAGGGGTAGCTGGCACCCGCCCAGGTCACCTGTTCCCGTCGCTAGCAGCTCCCTCTGCAGGCGCTGTTGCATTCTGAGCCGAGGCCATGGCCATCTAGCCCCAAGTCTCCAGCAGCTTGAGGCCATGTTCCCCTCCTGTGAGGACCAGAGGCAGCTGGGTCTGCTGTGGACAGACGAGGCAGGCAGGAGTTTGTCACAGGTGAAATACTGGCTCAGTCTGGAGTTGGTTCCCTCTGACAGGCCAGGAAGGGAGAGTTCTACACAGAGCTCACTCACACGGTCGTTTTAACGCTGACTGACTTGTCTCCACAGTGGAGGGATGAGTACATGACTAAAGGCCACGTTACATATTGTACCTTCAGGATTTGGGCGCCCTCACTCCATTTTTCAGACAAGCACCTTAAGTCCAGATTTGCAGCCAGAGCTCTGCCCTGTGGGTGATGTCACTGGATCCAGTGCCCCAGGGACACATTTCCACGGACAGGACGAGTTCTGTCTCTTCTCACGGCGCACGTGACTTCCTGGCACCCGGTGAGCATGCTTTCGTCTGGGATAGTGAACCTAAGTGTGTTCCCGCAGCTGAGTGCGGCCTCCAGGCCAGGTGTGGCTCCCCGCAGGAATAACCAGCTCTAAATTTCTTGCCTAGAAACTGCATATTCCCATAGGAATCACCAGCCCATGCTCTGAGGCCCTTGTGGGCTGTCCTTGTCACCGCTAAAGGCTCAGGCTGCTTTCTCCAAGCTTGTGATTCAGTGCGTGTGCATGGCTACACCTGGGAAAATGTTTTATGAAATCGTGCTTACTATGTGTTTGGTTTTGTTTGTTTTTATTTTTCCTTCTTTGTTCCTTCCTTCATTCCTTCCTTTTTTCCTTCATTTCATCCTTCCTTTCTTTCCCTCCTCCTCTCCTCTCTATCTGCCTCCCTGTCCCCTCCCTACGTCTGTCCTCCCTTGCTCCCTCCTTCCTCCCACCCCTCCCTTCTTCCCTCTGGTGAACTGCTTTGGTGCCAACCATCGGTGGGCACAGAGGCCGGGATGTGATTGGGGCGGCCTCTTCCCGTTTTGCTCTGACATGGAACAATGTGGGAGACCCAGGAGGGAAGCACTGCTGTAAATCAAACTCAGGCATTTGTCCTACTTTTAAAAAATACTCCACTGACCCGCTCAGCTGCTCTCATCACACGAATGGGTCACAACCTGTGGTCTGCTGAGCATCGATCTGGGGCTTGCTCAGATGAAAGCAAATGGAAACAATTAGCAGATTAATTCATTTGGGCCGGAGTCACGTGTCTGTTATAACTCAGGTTCTTTATTTCTTGAAATTGGATTTTCCTCACCTTTATCGTCAGTGAAGCCTGAAGAATGCATGCCTGTCTCCCAAACTGTGGCTCTCATGTGCCTTTCAGTATTGGCATCTTAGCTCTGTTGGTGTCTTAGCATTACTTCTCTAAGGAAAATTTGATTTTTTTTGTTTTGTTTTGTTTTGTTTTTTGAGCCAGGGTCTCGCTCTCTAGTCCAGCCTGGTCCTGAACTCACTATGGCACTCAGGCTGACCTTGAACTAATGGCAATCCTTCTGCCTCACCCTCCCGAGTGCTGGAATTACAGATGTGTGCCACTACGCCCACCTTCTGTGGTGTTGCGTAATCAAACTCAGGGTCTTGAGCTTGCTTGCAAGGCAGGCACTGTAAGTACTGAGCTATTCCTTCAGCCCCAAAAACTTAATCTTAAGTCATGATGCAAGTCTTTCTTAGTTTCGTGGAGGGGTGTTTTTATACCAGAATTGTAAATCAAGGCCTGATTTATAAATTCACTAATATTCTCAGTTATGTTCATTGAGTACTTTTAAGGTTGAGTAAATTAGCAAGTTGAACAAATTATCAAATTCATGGCCAAGAGCTGGAGGTTCAGAGATGCCATGTTCTGCTCAAGGAGCTCACCATGACAAAGGAGCCAAGGCACCAAGGGATTGCATGCAGTGTGGGAAGGGCTGTGGGAGAACCAGGAGGGAGGGAGCCAGGGACTAAACAAGGGGAAGGTGAGGTTTGAGTTGGGTCTTGCAGGATGCGTAAAAATTTGAATGAAAGAACCTGCCAGGTTGTGGAGGAGAACAGTAGGATTTTTTGGAGTTTGGAATAAAACCAATAGGGCTTTTATGCTGGAACAACATATAATCAAATATATTTTAAAAAATAACTGTGAGGGTAAATGCAGTAGTTCAACAAGTGGAGCTGGGAGAGAAGAGGTAGGAGGATATTTTTCATGGTCTGAAGGAGATGGATTGAGGAGTCTGTTCAAGGAAAGAGGGCCAGGGGATGGTGGGGCTGGGTTCTAGGAGGAAGGGGTAGCTCTGGGAAACCATCCCAGGGCCTAGTTGGTACCTACATTGGTGTTGATGCTGTTAACAGAGTAGAGAACTTCTGAAGGAGCAGCAGGTAGGCTCGGGGCAGGGAAGAGCAGGAACGCAGGGCGGGACCTGTGGGAGACGAGTCTGTTGGCCACGGGTTGGAGGTGCCATCTATTTGGTTACCATGAGATGGAGGCGTAGAGATGGCTTCTGAGGAAGGCAGAACAGGTTTTGCCCCCCTAAGAGGCTGGGGGCTCATGGTAAGTGGGATCCAGGACAAGTTACCCAAACTTTCAGCTTTCCTACCAGCCAAATAGGGACAGCAGTGTTTGTCTCACGGGGTGATCATGGCAGGCTGGAGAAGCCAAAAGGAAACCTAATGTTTTCTTGCACTACTACAGTAATTTGGGCCAAAAATGGGATAGATCCAGGTCTTAAGTCTTAGTTTTGCCTCAAAATCACACATGACCTTGGGGCACACTACCTTGGTACCCTGAGCCTCAGTCTCCTCACCCGGTTTTGGTAGGCATTGAATTTAATTGTCTTTAACATTCCATTCTAGTGCAAAATTCCTGTGATCTTCTGAAAGCTGAAAGAATTTGCAGATAGTTGAGTTGGGATTGTAAACACATACTTGTGATAAAGGGACTGCGCTAATGACGCAGTGACCAGGCAGGTACTTGAAGTGCTGTGCATTTCTGAGGTGCCCTGCACAGGTCAGGAACTGCACTATTGGGAGAGGAGCTCTGGCTTCATTAAGGTGCTGGCTGTGAGGGACCTGGGTGGCCCTGGCTGCTGGCACAGTCTGGTGGTGAGGAGGGCACCTGACCGCAAGGATGCCGAAGCATCATCCGAATCAGCATATGTCACAGCTGCCCTTTCAGATCCTAGGGTCAGGCCTTCAGCATCCTCACTGACCGTGTGGTCCCCAGATGTTTCTAGATACCTGCTCTTGTGCTGGATGCTTGGTGGTTGCTAGAGGTCCTTCGCCGGGTCAGGTGGAGGGGTTTGGGACATGTAATTTAGGGAAGGTGTTGTCAGAGCAGAGGAGACAAGGAGAAGCACAGATCAGGTGGCCCGGGATCTGTGGCTGCCTGAGAGTAACCACAGAGAGGAGCATGAACACATGCTTGGGGAGAGGAGGGCCCCTTCAGCGAGAGCACTGTCACCTTCCCTGGGGAGGCTGGCACCTGGAAAGAGAACGAGGCCTCTGCTCTGCTAATTCCATCTGCCTGGTAATGAGGGGGAGGGTAATTTGGAAAGGTCTTCTGCACTGTTTAAGAAGCATAGTGTGTGCCAGGTATTGAATTGGGCGCAGCGAAGAGATCTTCTGCTGCTTGTCCCAGGTATTTATTGCTTTTGACATTCACATGAGGAGGCCAGGGTGCTGAAAGTTGAGAACATTGTCATCTAAGGGCAGAGCTTGGAGTGTAAATGCAGCTGTGATGTATTTGACCCACACTTCCATCTCCTCATACAAATCGCCAAGGTGGGAAGCAGAGGCAGGCTGGTGGGCCAGAGTCAGGACAAGCTGTGTCGTTGTGGGATCTGAGGTGCCAGCATGGCTGCCCTGGAGGCCTTGACCTCCTCCCTGGTGTGGGTGGGGTTAATATGTTTTATTTATTTTTATTTATTTATTTATTTATTTATTTATTTATTTATTTTGGTACTGGGGATTGAACCCTGGGCCTTCACGCTGGGCCCACTCTGTTTTATGTTTTTATTTTGAGACAGGGTCTCATCAAGTCACCCATGCAGGGCTCAAACTTACTATCCTCCTGCCTTAGCCTCCCAGAACGCTAGAATTGCAGGTGGGCATCACCTTGTGGGATACTCCTGAGGGATTCTGCAGAGGAGAGGGTATAGTCATGGGTAACTTCATGAGCTCATTTCATCTGAGAGCAGCCCAACAGGGACACAGGCTTGATGTCCATTTTGCAGAAGAGGAAACGGAAGTTTACAGGGGTCACGTAACTTTCCCCGAGTCCCATTGTCTCTGGGAGCCAGAACTGGGCCCGCACCTGGGTCTTCCGACCCCGCGCCCTGTGCCTTCCCCTCTGCCCTGCACTGCCCCTCAGCCCCACGGCAGCTGTACCACCTGCCACTCATCTCTGTCTTTCCCCCTCCCGCCTTGATTCTGTCAAGCCTCCTGTGATGTCCCGCGGGTGGGTGAGCTCGAGACCAGTCACCCTAGGAAGAATCCAGGCTGATGGAGACATGTTGCCACCATCAGTGCCGGGGCCTGGGCCTGGGTATGTGTGTGAATTGTGCGTGTGCTCGTGGGGACTTCTGAAGTCCCTGGGAGGTGGTATATGACGTAGGGTCGACAGGCCTCAGGGCAGCTTGGATGGGTAGATTAAGCTGCAGGCTCCCGAGGACCAAGGACCTTGCCCTGTGGCCCTGCAGCCCCACCTGCTAGACAACAGCCATATTGCCTCCTTCCTTGAGAAAGGGCTAGCGGGAGCTGATTATGGACATTTCCAGTTCTGTTTCTTGTCCACATCAGTTGGGCATTTTGCCTAAAGATGCTCTGCCGCGGAGTGTGGGAATTATCAGGTGATGCTCTGGTTCCCAGTGGACGGTGGAGCCTGGGGGTTGGAAGGCAGGAGGCTATTGGTGTGCCCCCAGGCTCCTGGGCCTGGACCCTCCAAAGATAGTCTTGTTCCTGACCTAAGGTCAGTGAGGTCTTCCCTTTTTTCTCTCCCTATGATCTCCCCTCCCACCCCTTTAAAAATTTATTTTTGTTCTAGATACCACCAGAACAGTTGACTGGGCTAGATTTTTCTATACATTTGTCTTTCTGTCTGGCCAACCATCCATCCACAGTGCTTATTGAGTGAGTGGCTAGGATGTGGGAGATGCCAGTGTTGACCTGGCTGGCACTCCATATGCAAAGACAGATGGTGCCCACTTGGGCTGTCCGGCCGAGTCACTGACAGAGAGGGGAGGGCAGTGAGAGAGAGGTGTGGGGTGGGGAGTGAGGAGGTGTGCCTCTAATTGGGCCAGCCACCCAGGGAGCCTGCCTGCCCTGGAGTGCCAGCTAAGGGAGCCTAGCTTGGGGCAGGATGGCCAAGAGCTGTGCAGAAACCTTGTATGTAGCCTTCTGTGGGGCCAGGGACTGTGTTGGAGGCAGAGTGGAGGAGACAGAGCAGAGCAGTGTAGCTGGGACGGATGATGGCGGAGGACAGGCCGAGAGCTGATAGAGGGCTGATGCCAGAAAATCTGGGTATCTGTTTTGCTGGGTTTTGTGGGGTCGCAGTGGATGTGGCCATGTATGATCAGAGGCAGAGGCTACACTGTTCACTGGACCTGGTCATGGCTCAGAGAGGCTTCTGGGAGGGTGGAGGTCCCTGGTTGCCCTGAAGCAAGGCTCCTGTTGGGGGGAGACCAGCGAGTATGACTTGTGACTACTGGCAGGAAGGTCCCAGGGTCATTTTGGGAACTGTGAACAGAATGCATCTTCAGGAGGTAGCTTCTTTGTGGCAGTGTGATCCCTGCCCCGTGGTGGAGGCCTTGCTGCTTGGGTTCTAACAGGAGGAGCCGCTGCGCAGCCTTCTAAGCAGTGGCCCTCAGCTTTTAGCACATTTTAGAACCCCATAGACATTTTTAACTGAGCAGAGCATCCAGAATCTGCTCCTCATCTCCCAACTTGGAGGCTGTTGGGGTGGGCCGAGGGATTGGCCCTGGCCACCTGTGGTGCCCAGGGGTGCAGAGGCAGGTGAGTTGGAGCCACACTTAGGAAAGTACTGTTTTCCAGGGACCTCAGCAGTGTGGGCAGATCACAGGCTTAGTGAAGATTGGGTAGGGGCTGGTCGTGACTGGCCTCAGATGCAAGCATTTTGTGAATTGAATGCGAGGACATCTGCTGGGGCCCTTTCCGGGTTCAGGGGAGGATGGTGCAGCAGACTCCCTTTGAACAGCCTGCATTTTTCTGTAAGTACATTTCTGTTCTAAACAACAGAAATGTTTAGAAGAGTGTCTGGACTGCCAGTCCCGGTGGCATAGGTCTGTCATCCTAGCACTTTGAGAGGCTGAGGCAGGAGAATCGTGAGTTTGAGCTCAGCCTGGGCAACTTAGCAAGACCTTGTCAAAGAAGAAAATCAAAAGATGTTGGGGTGTAGCTCATTGTGAAGGTCCCCGGAGTCGTTCTCAATCCCAGTGCTTCCCCAACTCCTACCACACACACACACACACACACAGAGAGAGAGAGAGAGAGAGAGAGAGAGAGAGAGAGAGAGAGAGAGAGAGAAGGAGGGAGGGAGGGAGGGAGGGAGGGAGAGAGAAAGCCCTAACATTCTGGGATCTTCACCAACAGGAAACTCCTAAGGACTGCTCCTCCAATCCAGAGAGTGAAGCTATTTCTTTAAGATGTGGGTGTCTGGTCCTGTCTTAATAGAGACGGGTAGAAGGAGCAACGTCCCAGGGCTCCCTCATTAGAGCACCTGCTGACTTTCCTTCCTCCTCTCCCTGGTGCTGATGTTGCTTAAACTGAGCAATTAGAGCTGTAGATGCTGCTGGCCGCCCAGGCATGTGTGACCTGCTCTGCCCTGGGTGGCTCTGCAGATGTCCTCCAGCGCAAGAGTGGAGGTGGGGGGAGTTTATTACCAGAGTTTCTCACTTCACAAGCCGGCATTTGGTTGCTCAGCCGTCCTGTGGCATAGGGTGGGTTAGAACGAGGCCTCCACGCTGCATGACTTCAAGGGCACGCTTTGTACGAGATGGAGTGATGGCCTTACTTGAGCTGTCTGTGGCAGATCTCTGTGGAAGGCAGAAGTTTGTTAACAGATTCCCTTGGTTCCTTGCGTCTGTGGTCTTTTTTCTTGATTCTGGTGTCTAATGAGGTCAGTGGCAATACAGATAATGATGACAACAGTCATAGTAATAAGGGCGAGATTGTCCCTAGATCACGGTCATCATAACTTAGTTTTAGAATAAGTTTAAAACAATAGCATAATCAAGAAGTTGTTGAGTGTTACTCTTCATGCAGCCCAGTGCCCACTCCTGAAGGGGAGAGAGGGACAACAGGCACAGGTCATTCTCTGATGTCAGAGCCAAGGTCTTTCTTCAGTCTGTTTTTGTCGCCTGACTGCAGTTGTCAGGACCTGGAAGGTGGGTAGCACTAACGATGTTGGAATTTCTGGGGGTTGTCTGGGTGGGGCTGAGAATCATCAGGCTGTGCAGACTCAGGGGGTAACATTCTGAAATGGAATCTGGGTGTGCCCAGTACCATTCATGACTCACTTTCTCAAGGCTAGGGGGTTGGAGGGTGAGGGTGGGGAGTTTCTGATCCCTGCATGGAAAGGCCAGTGAGAAGGGGATGTCCAGTCTTTCCTCCAGGAGCCCCTGGGTTCACACTCCTTAGTGAGTTAACTTCTCGATCTCCTGCTTGGGCCGCTAGCCTGTTGTGGATACGTGCTGCAGCCAGGCCTGCACAACTTAAAAATAGTAGTATGAGCTGGCCGCTTTGCATCTGGGGAGCCCGCCCGAGGCATGATGGGGCAGCCACTGTGTTGAGGCTCTGCTCGTTCTCAGTGCCAGGTGGAGAGCATTCTTTGGAATTTCTTCCAGGCCCGAGAGCCAGGGGTTGGATGTAGTTGTAGAGTTCAGGTATGGGTGGTGCAGAGGGAACTCAGAGGACTTGTCATTTGTAGCTCTTTTAAGGGAATGCCTGCAATCTGACCTCAGACGGAGACTCCTACCGTGGAGTTCCGGGCCTTCAGATTGGTATATGGTTTGGCTTTCGTCCTGGCCCATGGTACTTGCCAGGGTAGCCACATAAGGTCCCATTACAGCCAATTGAAGGGCAGACTTGGGATGTGGGGTGTGGTTGGGCCAGATCACAGGTGTGAGGGCCAGGGCAGGAACACAGGCATCCCAAGACCCCGTCAGGCAGTATTGCCCGCTGGGCTCCCTTGTGCCCCAGCTGCCTCCTCATGTGAACCAAGGTGACACCCAAGGGATTCAGCAGCAACTGCCTCTATGTATTCATCCATCAAAAAATGTGAGTTGCATGCTAAGCCTGTGAGAGCTGTGTTCTTGGCCATGGAAATATGGCACAGGATAAGCAGACCTGAAGCCCTGGCCCCCAGGCCTCAGTTCTATTGAGCAGAGACATCATGAACGATCATGTGGTAAGAGTGCGGATTCTGTTGTATGCTGGGGACAAGAGCTACAGAAGAGTCAGGATCGGCAGGAGAGGCAGAGCGTGCAGGGCCACATGGTGAGTGGGAGGCTACCTTGAGAAGCGGACATCGGTGGGATTTCTTTTTGGTGTACTAAGAATGAACCCAGGGCTTCGTGTATCTGGGCAAATGCTCTAAGACGGAGCCCTACCCCTTTCCCCTTTCATTTCATTTCATTTCATTTCATTTCATTTCATTTCATTATTTATTTATGTTTAGAGACGGGGTCCTACAAGGTTGCCCAGGCTGCCCTTGAGCTGGCCGTCTCCTGCTAAGCCTCCTGACCAGCTGGCACTCCGGATACGCACAGCATGCCCGGCTCGAGTGACGGTTTCAAGGAGGCCTAGCGTGTCCTGTCCAGCCTCTGCTGCTTTGCCCAGGCCCGAAGCACTGTGACTTTTACTCGCTGGGGAGAAGGCCAGGGCAAGGCTGGGTTTCTTCTCCTTGCCGTGGCATTTCTTTTCGAAGCAAGGGAGACAGGTTTGTACCATGGTGTGCCAGAGTCTGCTTAAACTGCCTCTCAAGAGCCCATTAGTGAATAATCAGAAAATCACACAGCTGGAGCCAGATCTGGTGGTACAGGCCTGTAATCCCAGTACTGTGCTGAGGCAGGAGGATCATAACTTTGAGCCTAACTTGGACAAGCTGTTATGTAGCGAGACCCTGTCTCAAAGTGAAAAATTAAAAAATGGACTTGGGATATATCTCAATGTGAAGGCCTTGGGTTCAATCCCCAGTACCACAAACAAAGAAATGATCAAACAGACAAACAAACAAAGGCATATTTGTACCTTGGTCCTTAGAAAGTAGTACAAATTGGGGCTTCCTTTGCCCCCAGAACTGGTTGTTAAACCTTTATCACCCTGCCAGCTGCCCTGGCTTGTTACCTCACCGTCCCTGGATAAGGCCTCCGTTTGCTGTGTTTGACAGAGCACCTGTGTTTGTGCTGCATGAAGTCAGAGGGATACGAGGGGCAGGAGACTGGTGAGGGTGACGGGGGTGGGTGTCTTGGGGTAGTGGTATGTTTTCTAGGTTTTACAGGGCTTGTGCGCTGCTGCTGGGTGTGGAAATTCCTTTTTCCTAGCTCGGTTGGCCTGACACATGATTTCTCTTTCTCATCCTTCTTTCCCCGCTTTGGCTCCATCTGTGCCTCTCCTCGCTCCATGCGTGCTGGATGGGCTCGCATTGCCTCTGCAGGGGTCAGTTTACACCCAAAAGCAGGGTCCAGTTCGCGGCCCAGATGAAGCCATCAGGTGTGTGGAAAGATGTCCATTTTGGATGTCCAGAGATAGAGGCTCCAGCGTCAGGCAGCTAACCAGCCCAGTATGCCCTCTCCTCTTTTCGGGCCTCTGCTTCTCATTTATAAACCAGGACATTTTTCCTGCTTATCTTGCAAGGGTGTACTAAGGCTTAGATGTGGTTTTAAGTACTTGAGCCTCTAGGAGAAAGCTGAGTCACGAGGAGTCTGCCTTGGCATGGCGTTCAGCACTTGGGGTTCCCTCTCCATCGCCCTCCTCCTGATCTGGTGCTGTGCAGCCCAGCTCATACCCCACGTTCTTCAAGAAGCTTCCCTAAGCCGGGCCTGGTGGCACAGGCCTGTAATCCCAGCACCCTGGGAGGCTGAGTCAAGAGGATTGCAAGACTGGGACTCTGTCTCAAACCAAAAAGAAAGGGAGGCAAGGGGTGTAACTCAGTGTGAAGGTCCTGGGTTCGATCAGTACTCAGAACTGGGTGGGGAAGCTGCCCCAGTGGCAGCCCTCTCTGGGCAAGCCTCTGAGCACTTGAAGGACTTGTACTCTGCCTGGGACCCCTCTGCAACCGCCCATTAAGATGCAGATGGCAAAAATGCACCAGGCCTCAGTAACACTCCCAGTGAGGAGCCCAGATGGAACACCGTGCGCTGAGGAGCTGGCAGCCGGGCAGTCACCATGGTGCCCTTGCTTTCCTGACCCAGAGCATCAGTGTGCAATGGGAGCCTCTGAGGCTGGCATCTTCCATTTGGTAAAGTTTCCTGACACAGCCTTCTTGCTCTCGCACATTAGCTCATTTTACGAATGAGGAAACAGAAGTGCACGTTTGGTCACTTGTCACGGGGGGCCTGTGCTCCGCTGTCACTCCTCTGCCCAGGTGACACAGAGGTCGGACCCCCAGCTCTTCTTGCTGCCTGGTTTCTGCCCCCCAGGTGTGTGCATTTTGTGGGAGGCAGACAGGGCTCTGGGGAGGAATGTTGCTTGTGGAGGGATGGCTGATGGGCCAAGGGGCTGGGCCGCCTCATACTCGCTGGTAGAGGAGGGGAGGGCAGCTCAGTTCTGGTCCTTGCTGAGTTTGGCTGGCCATGGCCTCAGGCTGGCATTTCCTCTGGCAGTGGTGTGAGGAGGGAGGAGTAGGTGTGCCCTGGCACTTGGCCGGGCTTGGTCATGGACATGCCTCTTGGGGCTGGAGCTTGGAGGATGAGTAACACATAGCTACCAGCCATGCTGGGCCTCATGGAGTCCAGCCACATACTCTGAGCTCCAGGCTGGACATATGACTTCCTCCACCCCCTGAGAATGCTTGGATCTGGTGAGTGACCCTGGAGTAGCCTCCAGAGAGCAGGGTACGTGGTTGTGTTCAATCTAGGGGACAGCCACCTGAGGGCAGGATCAGGACATCTCCTGCATGGGCTAAGGGGAACATGAGGGGTAGGTGGGTGAGACTGGGCGCTCACGGGAGAGATGCAGTTAACATCAGTTAACATCCTTTCAGTGTTCTGTGTCCAGTGCAGGCCCAGCTAGGCCAACTAGGTCATCCTGAGGAGACTTCTTAGGTCTCGTGTGGATAAAGACATTTATCCAAATAACCATGATGCAAGGCTGACAAAAATCAGGATACTTTGGCATATTTGTGTGAAAAACCCTAGGGAACCAGGAAAGATTTTAAGCTGTTGGGGAGGCAATGTGGTATGTCCTGGGACAATCGTGCTGGCAGCTTGTGGCAGGATGATCTAGGAAGAGGACTGGGACAGAGAGCCCAGCAAGGAGAATAGGGGGAGGGAGTTCCTAAGAAGGGGCTGTGGTGGAGAATGGAACGTGCACCAGTGGGTGGCATGTGTGTGGGGTGTGTGTGCGTAGGTGTGCTGGCATATGTGTGCGTGTGCATGGTGTGTGTTCTGGGTGGACGTTAGAGGAACTATGCATTGTTGAACCATGGTTGTGTAGACATCATATATGATTGGCTTACAACAGCAGTGGGTCTCTGCCAGAGGAACCGGACACACTTTGGAAAGAACTTTCTGGAACTGTGAAAATTCTGGTAGCTCAAACAGCTGTTTAAAGTGTGTGGTTTATGACCCTGCACACCTCAGGATTTGGTGGAAACTGGGTGTCTTTAGGAAGTCCCTTCAGCTGGAGGCACTTTGTACTATGGACTGGTCCAGGATGGGAAGAAGGTAGGTAGGTGAGGTGATGGATAGGGTAGAGTTAGGGTTAGAGTAGCTCCAGTGCCAGCCCTATGCCTGTCGGCGCCATAGAGGGAGAGACAGGAGGGGAGGTGGCGGTGGCAGCTCCCGCAGTCAGCAGGACCCAGCTGCGCCATGGGCTCTGCAAGCAGGCTGGCTGCTGGGTCAGAGCGCGCCATCCCAGCCTGCAAGTCTGTGTCCTCCGTGGAGCGGTTTAGGAATATTGGATTTGCTGGGTCAGTAAATTTCCACTGGTGCGTGGCCATAACCCTGAGGCTGCATTCTGCCTCCCTGTGCCCAGCGCCTGCCTTATCTCGCCCTCCTGGAGCCGCCTGCCCTCCTCGATAAGTCCTCAGAACAAATGCTTTCTTTCTTCTCTCTTTTCCCAGAGCGATGGCTCAGTGTGGACACACGTGTGGGAGCAGGGACATCTGATTGTCCAGCATAATGCCTCTTGTGCTAGGCAGGCCCTTCTGGGGACCTAACAGGGACACAGGTTGGCTGCAGGCTGGTTTGGAACTTTGCTAGAAAAAAAGGCCTGAGAGCCCAGGGCATGTGGTTCTTTGACCAGGTAGGCGAGTGGCCTGTGCTTCCCATGCTTGGCTCCTGCTGTCCCCTTCCTGGCTGTGACTGCTGAAGAGGATCAGTGTCCTGCAGGAAGGGCAGTTCTTGCTCTCTGCAGAGAGTCTCCCCACTCCCAGGCAAGACGCAGTTTACCAAGAAGCTGTTTTCGTCCTCCCTCCAGACCTCACAGAGGCTCTTCCTGCTGTCCTGTGTGCATCCACACAGACTCAGAGCCCCCATGTGTTAGGACTTGGCCAGGTGCTGGGAGACAAACATGAGAGTGTCCTTGCCCACAGGGATCTCATGGGCTGGGGTGGGGTGAGGGGGGGTATGCAGTGAAGAGGTAGCATCATGGCAGGTTGATCTTGCTCTAAGGAGAAGATCCCATGGAGAAGGTGACAGCCATGAGGTTGCCCTGGACTGTGGATGTTAGCCGGGCAGGGCACTGGGGAAAAGGCCTGGAGGTGAGGAAGAGTTCCATGTGCATTCATGTTGATGGGAGTCTTGGTCAAGAAAGGTGTGTGTGTGTGGAGGTGTTGGGAGGGGAGGGGCTGGAGGAATAGCACAGAGGTTAGAGCACTTGTCTAGCAAGCTCAAGGTCCTTGGTTAGATTCTCCAGCACCACATAAACTGACCATGGCAGCACATGTCTGTAATCCTAGTACTCTAGAGGGTGAGGCAGGAGAATTATCATGTCTTTGAGGCCAGCCTGGGTTATGTAGTGAATTCAGGACCAACCTGGACTGCAGGGGAAGATCCTGTCGAGAAAGAGAGAGAGAGAGAGAGAGAGAGAGAGAGAGAGAGAGAGAGAGAGAGAGAGAGAGAAGAAAAAGGTACGGGGAATGGTGCTGGTGAGAGGAGGAAGGATAGACGTGCACCTGTGCCAGTTGTTACCTGCTATCCAGGTGGTTAGTGCTACAGCCCATTTTCCTTTCAGGCTTTCTGTCTGCCTCTGTTTCTGCCAGGCGTATGGGCATACTCACCTCTGCCTCCCCATTTTGCCAGCCCTTCCCCTCCCAGGGTGCTCTCTCTCCTCCCTTCTGCCCACCCAGCACTGCCAGTCCCAAGACCCCAGCCAGGTCCCTTTTCATCAGGGCCCAAGGCTCCCTAGAGAGCCACCTAGTCCAGCCTCCTTGCTTTAGCATTTGAGGAGCTGGCACACATCCTTCACGTTCCGAGGCCTTGTTCCCTGGGTGGTCGTAGGTGGCCAGAACATCCACTGGCCCTTCGTAATGACTCCTGCCTGTCCTGTACAAATGCTCCTTTGAGCTCTTGTCCATTTATTCATGGAGCATTTCCTGGGCTGCCACTGGTTCAGGCACAGTGCTGCTGGATACTGGGTATGCAGTATGCTGTGGCGTGTATGGTCTGGTGGGAGGGAGGATCACATGGTAGTCACTTCGAGAAACACATAGTTTCAAATTGTGTTGGGGGCTCTGGGAGAAGAAGGCAGGTCATGCTACATATAAAGCGGGGGCTTTAATATGGGCATATGGGCATGGCTGGCAAACCAGAAAAGATCTTTATGAAGGATTCCTATGATCTGAGGGGTGGGTGGGAAGGAGACAGCCTGCAAAGGGGTGGTGACAGTGGAGGAGAATGAGGAAGAAGCTGACACGGGCTGTGGTGTGGCAGTGGAGGGTGAGGTTGGAACAGTGGAAGACCACATCGTGACTGTGGAGGGCAGGGGTACGATGGCCGCCGTGGGAAGGTGGAGGCTGTGGTGTGGCCACACGGAGGGCATGGTGAGACACCGGACATTGGAGGACAGGGTGTGGCAGTGAAGGGCCTTGTTGTGACAGTGGAGCGCTCTACTGGTGTCTGTTCAGGTCTAGGGTGGATGGTGTGGTGGGCTGGAACAGGGCAGTGGGCAGTGTCTCTGGGGTCACTCCCACTGAGAGGTGAAGGAGTGATGGGACTCGTCTTTGATCGGAGGAAGCAGCAGGGGACATTGACAAGTGTGTAGGGGCCTCTGACTGAATGATGTGGTGGGCGTTTAGGCCATTCATTGAGGAGGGGAGGGTGGAGGCAGGGGAGCAAGGCTGGTGCAGGTTGGTTTCTCTGGAGCCCATGAGACAGTGATGAGGGGAGGCCATCAGGAGCTGGGCATGTGGCTGGGGTGCTGAAGGCAGGCGAGGGCCAGCCATCACAGTGCAGGGAAGGAGGAGCTGTGTCACTGCCCTTGGGTACAGAATGTAGTGTATTGATGATGGCTTGTCTTGGCCGTATTGTACTTAGATGGGGACCAGGGCCTACTAGCTCAACAACATTGATTCACCTAATAGTTATTGCTGTTGATTGTGACAGTGGTGCCTTCCATCGAATATGGTCTGTGGTACAGACTTTGTGCTATCTTGTGACATTTAGAACCCCTACTCTTTATTTATTTATTTAATTTATTTATTTTTACATGCTGCTTGGAAGAGCTTGTACTGTTATCTCTGTTTCATAGTTGGGGAAACTGAGGTGCAGTACAATGCCTCTAGGTGACTCAGCAGGTGAATAACTAATTCCAGATCTGTCCGGCTGCAAAGCGGGAGCATTTCCATTGTGCTTGTCCCCGTGGTCAGCCTGGGTGTGGGTGTGGACAGGGCCAGTGGAGGTATCTGAGCCTGTGCCATCCTTCCTGTCAGCCGTGGGCCCAGCTGACCTGCAGCCACTGGGGTGTGTGGAAAGAGCCAGTGTCAGTCATGTGAGGTTGGCTTTGTGACAGGTAATCTGTGCCTCTTGCCTGGCTCTACTTTCAGTATTCCTGGCCAGATCAAGACTCCCGTAGCTTTGTGTCAATTCCCCGAAACTGCCTAGAGCGCCCCCCCCCCCCAACACCCCCCAGCTGGAGTCCTGTATCAAACAACCCGCCTGGAGGCACCAGTCCCCACTCTGACCCATGTGCTCATTTATCACGAAAAGGGTGCCAGCGGGGCCTCTGCACATCCACACTTTCTTAGTCACCAGGCCTCTGATGGGTTGGCCATACCTGGAGGCAGCTTTGCCCATGGCTAAAGTGCAGTATGAAGGCATCTGTGCCAGTCCCTGGAACTGCGGTCCTCCTGAGAGCCTCTCCGAAGGCTGACACCTCCCAGGGTGGCTGAAGTCCCGGAGTGGCTTGTGCTGTCTTGCTGTCTCAGTTCTCTTCTCTTTTTACCTGCTGTCTTTCCTGACTCTTCTCTAAAATGGCCCCGTTGATCCATGTGTTGTTTGGCCACGCACCTGTCTATCTACCCACCCAGCCCAGGAGGTCACATGTTCCGGGGATATGGCTGTAAACAAATCAGTTGACTGCAGGACATTTGTACTGTTTGCTGCTGGCATTTACGTTTCCTGGGCTCTCCCACCAGATCCTCACTGCCCTCAGTGGCCTGCTTCCCAGGAACAGTACCGTATGGTTTCTGGCTTGGAGCCCATCCTCTGGGCACATGGACTTGAGGTTTTGTGGCAGTCCTTGAAGAGAGCTAGAGGCTTGGTCAGGATCATCTTCCTGGTCTTTCTCTCCTCCAGCACTTGTTGAATGAGTACTTAGCTTACAGTGGTCACTGTGACAGGCCTTGGGGCCGGGTTAAAATGACAAGACGTAGCCCCTGCCATCTTTAGATGGGAGAGCAGAAGGAGGCGGGCAGACTTTCAGTGCAGGGACAGTGTGAGGCAAGGGGAAGAGCCCCTGTCTCTCCAGAAGAGGCTATCCTGTGGTCCCCTTCAAGCCCCTTTCCTCCCTAGAACTGTGAACCTGTCCATGGAACCCAGACCCTATTTGTTTCCTTCAGTGGTCTCCAGAACTTAAAAAGCAAACATACGTAAATTCTTCTCTGTCATGAGTGCTTTATACTTGTCATAACTGTCCTTTCTGATAGCATCCTTGCTATTTCATTTCTGCAGCAGATGGCAGAGTGGCCCTGACCCCATCTCCTGCCTGAAGCAAATACTCCTGAGGTGGCCCCAGCCTTTGGCCCCAGTATTGGGTGGCTTCTCAGTAATTAAAGCATTTCCAGTTCAGCCAAAGAAGACCTGAATTTGGAGTTTCACATTGGGGTGAGGATTGTGCTTTCCTGTGGTAACCGTTCCCCCATGGTGCTTGGCACAGTGAGGGTGGCTCTGGGCCTTGTGCTCTGGCGTCATGGGTAAGGCTGCTTCTTTTGAGGCTTAGAGGTACAGGATGCCTCAGATAGCACCAAAGTCCCATACAGACGGCACTCATCAGAAAGGGAACCTGGCCTGGCTGTCTCTGACTGTGCAGGGGAGAGAGACTGAAAAGACACAGGGCAAGGCACAGAGCCTGAATTTTCCTTGGTAGCCCTGTCTCCCCGTTGCCAGTCAGCATAGATGTGCCATGGTGATCTTGTGTGTTCAGTTTTCTTTCACGTGCTCAGAGAGACCCTCAAGGGGCCCCTTGTTCCTTCTAGCTCCCCTGGGCTGGTGGGCTTTGGAGCTGGGGGAAGGTGCAGGAGATATGTCCCGTACCCCCTGATTTCTACCTGCTTCTTTATTCTGCACCTAAGAGTCAGGACCCGAGGCAGCTCCCTTGCTACCTCTCACCCCTGGCCTGGCTTCCAGGTCCCCCGTGCACTGTTGTGGAGCTAGGTGAGCAGTCACTCTCTTCTGCTAGATGGTGAGCTGCTGAGGCCCATGGCCTTTGTTGCTCGTCCTTTTACTGCATGTGGGTTCTTGCTCAGATCCTGCCCACAGTGAACTGTCCACAGTGGACAGTTTGCTTGTGGTGCCAGCAGAGGTAGAGGAGGGGTGCACCTCACTGCCTTTATCCTAAGCCCTTCATTCTCCTGCACCTTCCTACTCTGGTTTGCTGATTAGCAGTGGAGAGGCTTGGCCCTAGCCCTTAACTCCCCTTCCGTCCCTTCCTCCCTCAAAGTCCGTTTACATAATGACCCTGCACAGGAACATCTATTTCAGGTACCCATTGTGCTTTAAGATTCTGCTGGAGCACAGCCTGGGCAGGCCTATAATGTCAGCACCCTGTGGAGGCTGAGGCAGGAGGATCAAAAGTTCCAGTCCCGCCTGGGCAACTTAGGGACTTAGTGAGACCCTGTCTCAAAATATAAAATGAAAATGGACTGGGAATATAGCTACCTCTGTGTGAAGCCCTGGGCTCAGTTCCTGTTACTGAAACCAAACCAACCAACCAAACAAACCAAAGGATTCTGTCAGACTGGAAGGTTTCCAAGGGCAGGAAGTATGCGTACAGCCAGGAGGTAGGGCATGAAGTCATGCTGCTTCCTTTTCTGTAAAGTAGGGTGATAACCACACCAGCCTCGTGTGGTTGCCCTGAGGGTTAATGAGCGGGAAGCTGGTGCCTGAGACATAGCTGGGCTTATCAGTGGGGATCGTTCCTTTTATTCTGATAGTGACTGAGCCTGTGCCCTGATGAAACTTATTTGCAGCTTTAAGAACTGACAAGTGGGACTTCAATGCCATTCTGACAAGTGTGACTAGGAGGGAGCAGAGCTGAGATACAGTCTAGCTTTTTCTGCGTCTGTCACATCTGCCTGCTGTTTCCGGCTTCTGCCCCCTGAAGCTTCTGAGGAAGCAATACAAGGACAGATTCACTTGTGATCAGACACGAAGGTGGGCAATCCAGGGACAACGGGAGGCCTCTCTGACTGGACCAGGTGTCCAGTGGGGATTACAGGGACGATAAATGAAGGTAGAGGGGACGGGGAGGGAAGCCTTTGGTAACCAGTCCCCCGACACACACGTAGTGGCACCCCAGATCACACATCTGGGAACAGCAGGGGTAGACAGTCTCCATACTGCCAGTCCAGCTGGCAAAGGATCGTCTCTGTGTCAAAGAAGTCATGTTGTGAAAATGAGGTGGCAGCTTAGAGTCCTTCTGGAGCCATCAGGGGAGGCTGTAGAGGACACAAGGTGCTAGCCATCGCAGTCCTGCAGGCAGTTCCACCAGGAGGGCGGTGTCTGCCCCCTGTGTGCAGGCAGAGTAACACTGGTGGATGCAGGGCCCACCCGGCTTTGCTGCTGGGCCCCCACCTGAGCTGGCCAGAGCGTAGAGGAGGTAAAGCCATGTGCTCAGAGCTGGAAGGAGCTCACTGCCATCTTGCAAGCCTGTGGCACCACAGAGCCTGTCAGGAGGGTCTTGGAGTTGCTCTTGGTTGAAATGAACAACTCCCCTTGGGACTCCCCTTAGGCACAGCGGCTCTGTCCTCCCCGTCTTCCCCTCTGTTTTGCCGAGATGAGATAGCCAGCGCTGAGAGCAGGAATGCCACGCTCAGGCAATGTCTCCTGTGGGTGCTGGGCACATAGCCAAGTGTGCAGGGACACTTCACCCCCTCCCACCACGGAATTTTCTGTCATCTGTGCCCGTCAAGCCGTCAAGCCGATCAAGAGGCAGAACCTGCATTAGGTTCTGGGTCAGAAACCTAGTAAAACTTGGGTCCTCCTCTAGAGTTTGCTCGGCCCTGGCACTCTCCCACAGAGCCACAGGGAAGGCGGCAGGAAAGACTGCATCCTGGCGGCCCAAGTTTTCTGGTTGTCGTCAGTGGCTATCTGGTGGTCTCAGGCCGTCATGCCGACTGCTGCCCAGTCTCGGGAGCTGGCCTGCTGGCGGTGCCGACGGAGAGTCAAAGGCTGCCCCGATGCTCGCAGGCCCGGCAGGAGCGTTCCTTCCTTCGACTTTTCCCGAGCGGCCATCCCTTGTCACCCTTCTGCCGCTGCCCCAGCCTGGGGCCCGAGAGCACTCCTGTATCGTTTCACTCCTGACACGGGCAGGATGTGGCGGAGAAGGGGCTCGGCGGGACCCCTCTTCCGCCACCTGCCCTTCCCAGAGGGGCCCGAGCCGAGCCAGCGCGCGACCCCCGGGGTGGCGGGGGCGGGGCTCGCGCAGCTGCAGGAGCCCGCGGAGCCGCGCCTGCGCGTGCGCGAGCTGGGGGGGGTGTCGGCTCGGGCCGCGTGCGCTCCTGCACCTCGGCTTCCGCTGCGGGCCCCGCGCCCTGCGTACGGGAGCTAGCCGCACGTGTGCACACGCGTAGTGCGAACGTGCGGGTTCAGCCGGGAGACCAGGGCCCCGGTGTGCACAGGCTAGGCCGGCCCCTCGTAGGGGTCAGCGGTCGCGCCTCGTTCTGTCCGCAGTGGTACCCCGCAGGTCTGTCCCCAGGCCTCGGAGCGTCGTGGGTGCCAGCCACCCCCCCACCCCCTCCCAAACGCGAGACCTAGAGCTTCCCGACCGAGGCCCTGAGGGCCCGACGCGCGTGGAGTTAGGTCGCACTGGTCTAGGCACAGGGCAGGACGCTCATCCTATTAGAGACTCGGTGTCCGGGGGCGGGGCCGCGCTGGCAGCTTCGTGCCCATTGGTGGGCTTGTAGGCAGGGGCGGGGCCGCGGCGGGGGAGGGGTCCGGACGGGTTAGGAGTCTGAGCCGAGTCGCGGCTGGGATTTCGCAGGGAAGCTCGCGGTGGCGGCTGCGGAGAGCCCCGGCGCTGCCCGCGTGCGCCCCGGTGGCCTCGGCTGGCGCAGCTCCGCGGTCTCGGGGGTGAGGGTAGGCGGCGACCCCTAAGTGTCCGGGCCCCCAGCCGGCGCCGGACGGAGAGAGGCGTGCCCGAAGAACCGGAGTCCTGACGCCCTTCGCCCGGCGCGGAGCGGCCGGCGCGGGCAGCCTCCCCCCGAACGCCGAGTTGCGCGGGCGAAGCGACTCTCGGGGCGCGATCGCGAACGCGCCCGGACCGCGCGGTGTCGCAGAGCCCTCGCAGATCGGCCAGCCGGGAGCGGCGCCGTCCCCGGGCAGCGATCCCCTGGCGGCGGCGCCGAGCTCGTCCGGGAGGGCTCTCGGAGCTCCGCAGCCAGCGCCGCACTGGGGCGCCCCCTCGGTCCCGCCCCGGGAGCGATGCCCCGCGCCCCCCGCACCCCTCGCGCCGCCCGCGAACGACGCGAGCATGGAGAAGTCGAGTAGTGAAGATTCTTCCATCCATCGGAGTCCATCTTTGGATAGCAAGGACTCGGACTTTGCCAAACCGTCCACTTCGGGCCGCCCGTTCGGCCGCGGCTTCACGGCCGGCGCCTTCTACGGCACCGCGGGCTCCCGGGGCCAGAGTCGCGCCGAGGCCGGCGTGAAGACCGACAAATACCATGCACCCAAAGGCAGCAAGTACGTGGTGTTTTACCTGGATCTGTCCTTTGTGTTCCTCCTAGAATTTAAGAAGTGCAACATGGCCAGGGGCTGCCTCTGCTGCTTGAAGTACATGATGTTTCTCTTCAATTTAATATTCTGGGTAAGTCCTTGCACGTCCCCCCCCCCCCCCCCCCCCCCCCCCCCCC
>PVKB01007758.1:0-27813 GCA_004027205.1 Ctenodactylus gundi
GGCCCCTTACTCCTGGCAATACATTTTTCAGGTGGTGTCTTTCAGCAATACAAAATCTTTAAGAACTTAGGATATAGTAGGAGCCCCAAAACTGTGATGCAAAAGTCAAGGAATTCTATATGGATTTAGAAACACCTAGGTCAATGCCCTTATGAAAATATTTCTGATCTTCACAAAAAATAATATGCTATTCTTAACTTTTTGTCATATTAAAATTATATATTTTAAATTGAGTGCTAAGGTGTTTGTATTTTGGTATAATTGGAAAGCTCAGAAGAGAAAAATAAGTAATCTAATTCTTATAAGTGCAAAGGTAATGGACACAAATGTCTGTATAAAAATTTTATTTCTGTCTTCAGTCTTGTATGCATAAGTCCTTTATTCTGACTACCTCTGTCATTTGCAATATCATTTTGTATATGTCAACTCATTTGTAAGAGTCTCCAAATCCTTTGTTGAATCAGCTGGGATTCAAGTAAACAACCATAATCTCACATTATTTGCTTCCCTCTTTGTGTAAATAGTCTAATATCTTTTGACTGTCAGACAAGGTATCATGCTCATCTTTTTTTTCTCTTTTAATTATACTGTCAGTTGGTAATAAATATACTTGATGATAAAACGTTCTCTCTCTCTCTCTCTCTCTCTCTCTCTCTCTATATATATATATATGTGTGTGTGTGTGTGTGTGTGTGTGTGTGTGTGTGTGTGTTTATACACACATACACTATATATTATACACATTTTTTTTCTTTCACCACTGGGGATTGAACCCATGGCCTGTGCCCTGAGATACACCCCAGGTCATTTTTTAATATTTTATTTTCAGCCAGTGTGTCAGTAAGTTGCTAAATTGCCCAGGTTGACTCAAAATTGCAATTCTCCTAGTGTCACAGGCCTGTGTAGAGACTTCCTGATGAATATGGTGGGTTAGTTGTAAATATGTACCATGACTATATTTTATATTAAAATACTACAGTTTGTACAACTGTCTTGATGTTGCCTAGTGTTTCAATAGTTGCAAATGTCTGGAAGGGAATTTTCTTTAAATTTCTAGGAGGGAATTGAGAATAGATAAATGAAGGGCAGGAAGTCTGTCTCTCACGGTATTTGTATCCATTGGTCTTATACAAGTTAAAAAATTACTGTATACATTTTTTGTTAAGGAAATGAAGCTGTAGTTTTTAGTTTGCTTTATAATATCATATTTTCATTATTCTTATGTCTAGTTACAAAATTTTAATAATCCTTTAAAGTATTAATGGCAGAAGAAACCATGTGGGAGCCATCTGGTGGCCAATATGACATTGTCAAATTTTCACTCACCAAATTCAGTCTCTGTCAGTGTTTCCATGAGATTATAAAATTTTGTAATTTATTTCTTTTATATTTTTAATTTCTTTATTTTTCCCGATTTCATTGATATGTATAAGTGCAAAATTTAAGGTTTACAATGAAGTTGAGCATTTTGTTCTTATACATATCTTGTCAAGGTGACAATGACTTTCCCACTCTTTGTCCCTCCCCCTACTCACACTCACCCCTCCCTCCCCATCCTACCCGCCTGTTTCACTTTGTTTTTCGTTTTAAGTTCCATGACATTGTTGTGATCCGGGTTTCTCATATCCGAGAGACCATTCGATGTTTCACCTTCTGCTTCTGACTCACTTCACTAAGCATGATGTTCTCAAGTTAACACATAACAGAGATATATGTATACCCATGTTCACAGAAGCACACCTAACAAGAGCTAAAATATGGAAGTCACCAAAATCCCCATCAACAGACCAATGGATACACAAACTGTGGTATTTACACACAATGGAATACTATGCATCTATAAAGCCCAGCAGTGTGGAGGCTTTTGCTGGCAAATGTCATTTATTTCATAGCATTTTCTGTAGAATATCTTGATCCAATGCACAATTTAGAGAATGCCTGATTATTTGAATGACTATTGCCAAATTCATATATAATCCTTTCATATTTAGAGATCAATGCTAAAATTGTATGAAAAAAATGTTATTTTATTGGAATGAGAAATGTAATGCTTAAGCTGTCAATGTTATTGGCTGGGTGTGCCTGGCAGCTCCTGGAGGTGTGGCCTTGGGGAATAATTCTGCTCACTGGTTCCTGACTCTCTCATCTTCTTCTCTGATCTGCTTTCTACTTGCCACAAAGAGAGTAGCTTTGTGACACCATGCTCCTCCCACCATGGAGTCTCTGCCTTGGATTCAGTCTACCACACACTCAAACCTTTGAAACTGTCAGCTAAATTAAACCTTTCATCGTTTATATTGTCCGTGTCAAGTATTTTGTCTCAGCAGTTAAAAAATACAAAAGGAATGAATATGAGATTTATCTATTATTTTAGAGTAGCAAAATTGTTTAAGCATAGAATTTTAAAGCAGGGATAATTATTATAGTTAATTTAGTCAAAGTACCTCATTTATTAAATAATACTGTGGGCCAACTTAGGTTAAATGCTTTGCATATGGTCATATCATAATTATTTGAAGACTGGGGCTAGAGTCCAATTTTATATATTGCAAAGTGTGCTAGAAACAGTAGTTATTTAATTCTTCCTCAAGTTTTTTTTCTCTACTCTGCATGCACAGGATTTTAACCTATGTTTATGTTCGCTTTGCTTTCAGGTTTCTTAAGGAAAAAAATTCCTTCACAAAGCTTTTTGAGGCTGAATTAAGATGTACATAAAGTGATTCACTGTTTAAAAGAGTAGTAAAACAAAACATAGCATATTAGCTTTCTATTGCTGCATAATAAATTCCTACGGAGGTAGCAACTTTGAGCAATTATTTTTGTTAGCTCACAATTCTATAAGTCACAATCTTGGGCCTGGTGTAACTGGGTTTCCTCATCTGGGGGTCTCAAGCCTGATATCAAGGTGTTAACTATATAAGTGTCAATCTACTGACTTGGAAGTTTCCATGGTCATTCACATTGTTGACAAAATTCAATGCGTGACAATGGTAGAACTGAGGCTTCTCTTGCTTTTTGGGTAACTATCTCTCTCAGCTCTTTGAGGCATTCTCAATTTCTTGCCATACGATCCCTCCATCTCTGATGCCAAGCAAAGAAATTTCTGTTTATGTTGAATCTCCTTTGCACTTTAACACATATCAGGAAGTAGCTAGTTGCCTTCAGGAACTTGTATATTCACCAAAGCTATTTAGAGGTGAATTTCATCTCTCATACTTTCTCTTAAACAGTGTCACATACTATAATCTATGCACGAGAATGCTACTGTTTAAAATCACAAGATCAGTGATTAAATAGCACAAGATGGACATCAGGGTCTTGGGGCCTTTATAGTTCTGCCTAACACAGCAAAGTCATTTTCTTACTAAAATACACTTCAGTGAAAAGGAAGATTGCCCCCAATTCTCAGACTTCATTATTCTCCTACCGTTTCAATTATAGTATAAGATTACAACACAATTTATATGTATGCAAAATCTAGTGATATTAAAATGGAACCTTCAAAACTTACTTTTTAGAGACACACTCACAGATAGATGATAGATTAATTGATAGATAGATAGATGATGGATAGAGATGGGTAGATCGTGATAGATATTCTTCTACCTTGGGATTCATCAGCAAATGAAATAAGGGTTCCTGCTTACAGAGAATATAGGCTCAAACAGGAAGAGACAGGTAATGATAAGTATAATCAAAAAGAAAACCATTTAATGTAGTAAGAGGTGAAAAGTGCTAAGAAATATAGTAAAAGATATCAAAACAAAAATGATGGAATTATCAGGCAATGAACAGGAAAGTAATTTGCAGGAAGCAAGGGATCAGGAGTATTCCATATTGAGAAACTAAGATTTGAGCAAAGATGTAAAGAAAGGGATAGAGTATCCGTAAAGAGGTCTGGAAAAAATAACTGAAGAAGGGTGACAGTCACTCCAATGGGCCAACTGCAAAACCAGGCCTGAGCCTTTTACAAAGATCGAGAAAGAACTTTAGGACTGCAGTGTTCAGCTGTACCAGGTAAGGGGGGGTGGGGCAGTGTAGAGTCTAGATAAAATAGAAAGACATTACAAGTTAGTGCAACATACAATTCACATTTTAAAATAGCTTGAATTTGAAAAATGTACCCATTTACGTTACAATCATCATATTGAGGAAATGAATATACTTATCATCTCAAAAGGCTTCCTTATATTCCCATATTCCTGTTTCGTGTATATCAATTACCTTTAAGAAGCTGGAACAATATATATCAACAAATGGAAAAACACAGACTGTGAAGGGGAAAAGGCAGTAGCAGATCTATTAAAAGCCCTTTGATGAAATCCATGCGAGAAATAGTGATGGTTTGGACCAGGAATTAGGAGTGCAAGTGATTGATAAGAACTGGCTAGAATCTCATTATATATTGGAGATATAATTAATTGCCTTTCTGTTGTTATTTGTAATATATTGAAAAGTGAAATGGAGGAGGTCTTAATTGTATTCTGGTTTAACTGACTGACCACATGGAGTTGTAACCCCATGAGATGGAAATTGTAAGAAAATCCAGAGGCTTATTTTTTGTACATGTGAAATTTTATATGCTTTTTAGATATCCGCATGTAGACAGTTGTATATGGACTTCTAGTGTCTGTGAGATGACACTGGCTTGGAGATGCTACCTTGAACATCACTGACATTGAAGAAAAAACCATGGCACTGGGTGTAAACACAAGGGATAAGCCAGGTAATAGAGAGAAGAGAAAATGCCTGAGTCCTAGTCTATTTCAACATGAAGACATCAGAAGTGCTGAAAAGTGTCATCAGTGAAATAGAAGAAAGCCCAAAATGTGTGCTACCACAGAAGCCAAGAGAAAACGGGGGGCAGGAAGCAGCGATCAACTCCATCATCTGCCACTGATGAGATTAAATAAGATCAATTCTGGGACTAGAACATTAGACTCAAACATTTGGAGTGAACATTTGACCTCAAAAAGACAAGTTTTGGTGGAATGAACAAGCAGAAGTTTGACAAGAGCAGTTTTAAGAGAGACTATGAGAAGAGAGATCACTGAAAATAAGTTTAAACAGCAATTTCAGAGAACCCCACTGGAAAATAGAAAAAAAGAAGGAATTGAGAGGCTTAACTGGCTGAGAAAATGAGGTCAAAGAAAGTTCTATTGTGTTTTGTTTAATCTTAGAGAAGCCACAGCACATTTATATGGTTATAGAAGCAACCTAGTAACGAAGAAATATTGATGCAGAATAGAGAGAAGAATTGCTAGTGGAATGCCTGTGACTTGGTGACTAAAGGACATCTGATACAGATTACACCTGTTGGGCTATGCCATTAAAAATTTCCGTGTGCCTAAGTCATCCCACATAGCCTATACTAAGATAAGCTAACCAAAGTAATATTAACACAAATTATTTTTTGATGAAGACACTATATTACATATTGATTTTAATAAGCTGATTTCAGGATATCATTATCTCTGTTTCAATAACATTAAGAGGTAGTAAGCAGTGATGGAAAGAGTAGGGGGGATGTGTGAATGCAAATGAAAGCCAGCCAAGCCTATCAGATGACACGTCTCAGTGAAGGACATTTCGAATCAGATGACTCAGGTTTGGGATCCAAGAACTACTGACTAGCTTTGCTACATTTACAAAGACATTACTCCTTATATTTCCCTTCAGGCCTCATTATTATTATTACAGAAATTAAATGCATTGTGGCAGATTATCTAAAGTTCATTCTAATAAATTCAATGCAAGAACACTTTCTGACTACTAACTGCACATACAAGGCAAGAGATAAAGTGAGTATCTTGCCACTAGTGAGGAAGATGGAATTATAGTCAACTAACAGAAAATGAGAGGGAAAGAAATCTATAAAACCGGGTCAAACAACCAGGCGGATTGGGCTCTCACATGCAATATGCTCTCCCCATTCCTCTTGCTTGTTTCCTAATCTATCAGCAGATTTCAAGTTCCTCGTGCCTAAATTCTGCTCTCATTATACATCAGAGGGCCTTGGGATTAAAACGTCTCTTAGTTTAACTGTTCCCCAGAACAAGATTCACTTAGACAACAGCAGAAAGTAGTTCCCTAAATGTTGTACGAATACATAAATATCTGCAATAGAGGAAGGTGTATGCTGTTTTCTCTCAGTGGGGATTTGTGGAACTATTCTTCCTTTGAAATGTTAAGTTCCTACTTCTGCCCATGTATCTTTGCATTTAAGATGAAATAAAATTTTTTTACCTTAACTCTGGACTCCTCATGAATTTATGCTACATAAACAATGAATGTGTGTCTTATCATTAGGCCGGGGCTTAGTGAGTGCTTAAAGTGGCTTTAGGTACTGTGTCAGGGACAACACATATAGGTCCCTGGCAGCTTGCAGATGACAAATTGTCTTAAAAAGACAGAGGAAGAATTAGAATACTCCTAAGTAACAAGTGAATGAAGGAACAAAAAAAGTGATTAAATACAGTCCTTTATGCCACAACACTACAGTAACAGTAGTAAATCTCAGCATATGCTACTCTAAAGTCTTAAAAAAGTGGCAGATTTCAGGAGGCAGTCGCGCAAATTATTTTAGGTTAACCTTGTCTCAAGCAGCACTGGGATAGCTTTGACATTATATAAATATTACAAATATATTTGGTGACTTTAACTGAAATTTATGTCTTACCATCCACAATTAATTTTCTATCCTCCACTTTCTGCTAAAATTCTAGCCAGTGATTCTTTGAAACGTACATTTTTGCAAGAGATAAACCCGCTTTTGGTGGTTAGATTTCCTCACGACTTCTTCATGTCCTCTGACCACACCATACAGAGGTAAATATGACTTTCTGTAAGTACTTCGCCTCCATTTTACAAAAGCAATTGAAACCCATTTTTTTGCCATGTGTATTGGAAAATCTATTGTCCAAATTGCTAAGAGAGAATATGCTCCATTGTTTGCATTGTTGCCCAAAGGCAATTGCAGCATTTCGAAAAATACATGAGACATGTTATTTTCCCTCTACATTTACTTCTGAGTTGTTCATATTTAGACCAATGCCTATTAAAAAAGTAAGATATACCAGAACATCTTATGTATTATATCATATCCTTAATGCTTTTCCAGGTACTAAAATAATTTGATTTTTAAAGATAATGGTTTGGTTTTGAATAATTAAAATATTACCACTTAATATAATAGTCATAAGAAGTCACAAATATATATATATATATGTATTTATAATTTCAAAATAAATATTAGAAGCATTAATGTCAATCTATCCAGGAAGAATTTGGAAAAGCTGCTTCTAGGTACTAAAGAACACAGAATTAAGATAAATGGCAACTTTTTGCTTTCAGAGAAAGTTTTCAGTTTCATTTGTGACAATACACTTACTAACGACAATAATCATCACAAAAGAATTGATTGGTTCCTACACTGCTATAAAATGATTTGTCCATAAGCTTAGCCATGATACATCTCAGGAGTCACTGCAAAGACACAGAGAGACTTGTAGAAATAATAAAGGATGTGTGAGAAGGGCCTGTGTCTGAATCAGACTCAGACTTTGTGATTAATCCAACACCTTTGTGTTCTGAGTACCAATCATTAACGTCATTAAACTGCTTGTTTCTTAATTGCATTCTTGTGTAGGGAACTCAAGGCAATGCGGACCAGCTTCGAGAAGCCCACAATCACAGTTGATTGCATCCAACCTTACTGTTGCACCTCTATTAACCCACAAGCTGTGTGGGCAGGACTTATAAAAAGCACTTTGGCAGAAAAACTGTCTCCTTCCGATTTTGCTGTACTTGCATTTATTATGAATTTTCTGGAAATTATGAGGTAAAATTGCTAATGACCCCCGTCATAGGCAGCCATTATCTCAAACTGTGAATATGGGTTGTCATTTTCAGAGTCAACAGATGTTGACCTTAGGGTGGCAACTTTTCCTTCATTGTATGAACCTAATCAACATTATATCCTTCAGTTTTCTATAAAATGCACTATCCAATTAGAAAGCAAGCATTTAAAAAGAGAGGTCTAGGGTTAAAATCTCATTTAAGCTGCATTAGTCTAAACGTGGCTTTGGGCTATTTATATTAGCAGAAGCTATTTATGATTTCACTAAAGGAGAGGAAAGGACACTTTGGGGACTACAAATACACTGATTTAATGGTATGCATGACTTCACATTCAATTTCTGTAAAAGTGGCCCTTGGTGGGAGGTTGTGAAGATTTCTGTCAGTGTCACTCTTTGCATCTCTGTCCTGATCTCTGTAGAAACACTGTTTGCTCATGTGTCTTTCAACTGGCAAAGACAGGATCAAAGAAGTGTTTGGAAGCATGACTGAGACACAATTATTACTGCTCCCCCAAGTTAAACTGATTCAGAAACTCAATAACTTTGTCATTGTTCGCATGGCCACATGGTATAAATTTCTGATCCCAGCACAATGTTTATGGAATTGTGTATTAATTATTGTTATTTCTTCAATTTATTTTTTTAGCTTCAGATGACTTTCCTATTTAGAATTCATTTGAAACTGACTGCATGTCTTTATCAAAGATGACTACTGTCATTTGACTCAGTTTGATTTTTAGGGATCTGTTCATTTATTTATTCAGTAGGTACAGTGAATGCTTATCATGAAGAGATATGATTTTGGACACTTTTGAGAAAATGAAAAATCAATGACCCTTATATTTTATACTGGGGAAATACAGATAAAATTGCATTGTAACACAGCATCATCATAACTTCTTAAAACATTTTACATATATTTTGAAGACAGTCTTATTAAGAAAAATCAGTGATCTGGTTTCAGTTCATAATATGAGCTAAAAATTTTGTGTGTTTTTATCACAGCAGCCAGGTTTCAAGACGGTGTTTTCAAATTTAATATTTACGGTAAGTATACAGTGTTTAGATTATAAATTTCCCTTTAATGGAAGTGGTTCTAACATCTGACAGTTTGATATTTTTCCTTTTGGGCAAAGGGCAGTTGAAGAGGATGATTCCCTGTTAACTGACAGCTGTATGATAGCCAGTGGAAAGGACGGCCGGCAGCGACACAGGAGAGACGCTGTAGAAACAGGCCAGTCTGTTGCCTCAGTGCAATAAGAACAAGGAAGAGAGAAGGTATCTAAATCTACAATTTTTAATTTCAAACTTTGGCAAGTAAGATTCCACTTTCTAACAAAGAGCTTGTTTTTTTTTATGTACTAATTTTTTTTCTAAAAATACTGATTTGGGGAACATATCGACATGACAAGACAAAGTCTATGAATGGGTTCAGAGAGTTGGTGAAATTTTGTTTGCATCTCTGAAATAGACAAGTGGGGAAAGCATCTAGAAAAAAATCTAGCAAAGGGAAAGATACTCTGAAAAGAACCAACAATTTGATTTTCTATGATATGGATTAAGGTATGGCCAAGATTTTAAATTAGTATGAAAGTTAACACATTATGTTAGTTCTTTTTATTATTTTAAATAATTTTCATGAATAATTTAAGTCACTCTTTCGGTATAAGCAGTTTTATAATTTTTAAATTAATACCTATACTAACACAAAAACGATGCTCAGCTGCATGAGAAAGATGCCCAGTGTTGTGTGAGAAAGTGTCATATAACCCAAAAGTGCTGTTATTTATGGCCAAATTGTAGTTGGTGACTCTGATATAAGACATATAAAGTATTATTTGAAATTACCTGAAATTTTAATGACACATAAAGAATTGTGTATCAAATGAATATCCATAATATTTTGATATATTGTTAAACATATTTATGTTTGAATCTATTTATTTTGTATAAATGAACCAACCAGTTTACACAATTATAGCTAATTATGGTAGGTTTAAATGCGTTTTATTATTTTTGAAGGTGGAAGGTAAGATTCTTTTAGGGGCTTTATGGGTCAAGTTTTTACAGCTAAATCATGTTAAGGACCCAAATGCCTACAGTGTCCACTCATCACATACACCTAGAGCTAAAAATCCTGACCTCTCTCTCTTTACTTCTTCTCCTATGATTCTACCAGGCACCTCTTTCAAACAAATCCATTTCGAATGAGAATATTCAGTAAAATTTCAGTAAAGACAAAGTAAATTTAGCTCTAAACTAATATTTTTACATGCCTCATATTTTAGCATTTTCTAGTATTTCTGTTACACCTTAACATTTTTGTCCATATTGTATTCTAAAATGCACAGCGTTTCCTCAATGGTGATGCAATTCTCAGCTTAAGTAGGTATAAGTTTTTCTTTAAAAGTTAATTGTATTTTTTTCCCATATTCACATGAAAGACTTGATTTCTCCTTTAGTACTTGGTTTCAGTAATTATTGTGTGAAGTATTTGTTACATAACTATTGCTTGTGTGCCTACCATGTGTGTGATACTCTTCTACAAGTAGACATACAGGAGTTAAGATTTGAAACACCTTGCCTTCCTGTATTTTCTTTGCATAGGTTGATACTGTGGATATACATAGTAAGATATAAACTCTTTTCAGGAGAGTGTCAGTCATAGAGTTCAGTCATGAAGACTGTAATTAATAATAAAGTATGTGACCAAACCTAAAACTCTATTAGTAAATGGCTTGGAAACCTGATTCTCTTTTATATTACAAATGAATAAAATATGACATGTGAGCAAACTCCTAGAGAGATGAGAAGGCAAATTTATAATTGAGAATTACACATACACTAAAATTTAACCTTTATATAGCAATTTGTATTATCTTATCAAAAGGTTCATTAGTCAAGAATTTTGGAAAATTGTACCAGATTCTCCCTTTAGTATAATTAAATATTTACGTTATGAAATACAATGGTTACATTGTAATGTTACAAAAGTACATGTGGCCTTTCTTCATAGAAGGTGAAACATCCAATGGTCTCTCTAAGAGACCCAGATCACAACTCCTATGGAACTTAAAATGAAAAACAAAGTGAAACAGGGGGGTAGGGCGAGGGAGGCAGGGTGGGGAGAGTAGGAGGACGGACAAAATGAGAGTGGGAAAGTCTTTGTCATCTTGACAAGATATGTATGTGCACAAAATTCTCAACTTCATTGTTAACCTTAAATCTTGCACTCATACACATCAATAAAATGGGGGGGGGATAAAAAAATAAAAAAATACACACCGACTACAAACAGCAACATGGCATGCTATCTGCAGTTTAAGGATGATACAGGTCACAGAAGACACAGATGGGGAAGAAAAAAGTCCCTTGTGGTAGTTTGTTGTCAACACTGTCAGAAAAACATCAAATAATGGATCATGTAACTTCTTTCCAAAAGATGCATTGTTCCTAAATTGGCAAAAAAGAACATATTCTCTGTCTTTAAAATTCACTTATCTCTAAGAAAAATGTTTAATTGTCTCAATGGATAGTATGTGTTTAAAGTTGGTCTATACTATAACCACCACAGTATATTTTTAAATCTCTGAGACTCTTAAAATCCATATTAGGATTTCTTGATATCATGAAAAATATGTAATTAATCATCAAGTTTAATCACTAGTCTTGAAAATATTACTACAAATCAGCTGTAAATTTTTATGAAGATCTTTTTGGTTAAGGGAAAAGAACAGGTTGGATATCTATAGGAAAATCTTTTTTATTTGATGTGAAAAGCAATCATTCAGAGAAAGTATATTTTGGGGAAGCCTTTTTATTAACTATTTAATAATTTGTTTATGAATAGTTACCTTTAGGCTATTAAATGTTATTTAATCTCTCAGTATGACTCTTTTCCTTGTGCACTCTGGGACTGGAGTAAAGGAAGGAAGGAATAATTACTAGTAAATCAGTTCTACATCTTTCTTTTGTTAACACACCTGTGGCTACATTAGGAGGTGATAAGTTTGTTTTTGTCTTTAAAAATGAGAAATTAAAAGGCCACAATATCAATTATTACAGAGAACCTTTAAAAGGCATCTTAATTGCCCCCAAGATAACAAATTCTGACTTTGTAGCTAGTAGCAATGCACCCAGGTTAAAGAATAATCATAGAGGAGCTGGTCTTGCATTCTTCATACTTGAGGAACAGAATACCAAACTATATCTGAAACAAATATGCTTTGAAAAAAATCTCTGTTTTACTTTGCAAGAAAACATATATTGCTGATAGTTGTAAGTTTTTGTGTTAAGGATATGAAAACAGTATCAATCATAGGTTATTAGAACACTAATAATATAGTTTCTGATTTTTGGAAAAAATATGTGTCAATGGAATAGATAAAATATTCAAAGTTTTGTAAGTTGAACCTGGATTTTTTATTTTTTATTTATTTATTTATTTATTTATTTTTTGGCTAAAAGGCACTAGGAACTGAAACTTAGATATTCAGCAGCCTTTTGTATAGGGGATCAATAGAGATTCTTGACAGGTCTTTGTAATGTTTAGAATGCCCAGAAGCAAAACCTCAAAAAATCATTGACTTTGTTTTCCATCAAATACATTTGACACACGAAGGAACTACAGTTTGACAGTAATATGCCGTTTGATTGGTTTTGAAATTTAATGATTATGCATTATATTTTATGCACTCCTTTTCTGTCCTATTAATTAAATTATAAAGGGAGACCGTCATTTGAGTTTAGTAAATACCAAGTGCTGTAACACAGAGACTCAGAGACTTTGGCAATAAGTATTCATTGAAAGCTAATTTCATTTTAGAAGTCTCAATTTACATTGCCACTAGGATTTCAACATTTTCACGTGTGAATCTTCAAATAAAGACTGAGGGCCCTTTAAGGTCGTTATAACCTTAGCTTGTCTAATAGCAATATAGACTCCAAACTAACGGTCTGATTGCTTTTTTTTGATGCACAATAATCTGCCTAATGTACTTCCATATGCACATAAAGTTTGTGCAGAAGCATATTTATCTGCAATCTGTATGCCAGACACTGTTCTACCTACTGTATTAGAGTAGTGAAATATAATAAAACTGTCAAAAGAATTTTTTCTTACTGATGCTTACATTCTAAGGAAGAGAACAAGACTTGTCAAACATGTCGAAGACAAACAGAAAGTATATCTGGTACTGCTGAGTGTTGGAGATGGGAATGCACTTTGGGTTGTGGGTTATTTTAAAGAAAGTGGCCACACTAAAAGGTGACATGTGAGCAAGTTCCTAGAGAGATGAGGAGTTATTATTATTATTATTATTATTATTATTATTATTCTCAATAAAGACTGAATTTTTTAAAAAATGCAGTAGAAGAAATACTGACCTTATAACAAAAAGAGATGTAAATAGTTTCAATCATCGAGTTTATGAATTCCCGACTATTCTTTTCCTACTGTGGATGTTTGCCTGTGTTTACCTGTAGCTGGCATAGTTCTGCAAAATTCCATTTATTTCATACCACCAAAGGTACAGTTGCTCACACTGGGTTAAAAGACAATAGAATCAAAATTTTTCATCAATGTCTATGTGTTTTTCATAGCAAGGATTAAATAGGCTTAAAGAGAGAGGTTGGGAAAGAACCGCACAAGGTTTTGTCTCCTTCCTGTGTGCTGTTGCCCTATAGCTTAACCCAGTCTCTCTGCAGGTCTCTGACAGAGATCTGCACAACTAGAAGCCTCATCCCCTGAGCTGTTACCCTTAGACTGTCACAACCCTGGAGACACACCATACAACATTTGTATGTTAATGTGTATAAAGAAATTAATTCCTTCCTCACAATTATGGTAATAGAACACAAGTGTAATAATAACATATTGCTTTGATATGAACATAGCATTGCTCTTTGACAATATTAAAATATAATGTTTTATGCCTTTGAAATAATATTCAACATAGAATTTTGTCACTGAAGTTAAAATTATCTTCACAATATGATTTCTGGAAATAAGCCCATTGTATAAAAATATGATACCTTATCCACGTCACAAGCACCAAATTTTTATAGAATGAACTTGGGTAAAATAATCTCGCAAGTGAATGAATTTATGAACAAATGAAAAATAGATAACATTGGTTTATGACCTATTTTTGTTTTTAAAACCAAAGTGCTCAGTTTTTATTAAAAAATTCTTTTGAGGATGTATAGTATATTTTATTTTTGCTTTGAAAAAGTATTGATTTTGAGAGCCTTATAAATAAATAATGCTGACCTATCTATTAATGAGTCATTGGGAATAAGTCACTTGTGGACAGGAAATGATTTTAATTTCCTAGAGTTAAATTTTACTGAAGATAAAGCCAAAAAATAAGGGGAATCTTAATTTATAATGCCAAGTGAGTTTACTGGAACTCAGCATTCTGGTAAGGTGTACTGTTTAAGAATGAGAAAGCACAAGTTTTTAAAGACAAGTAAATAACTAGATTTTTGTTTGGGTGAAACTTTTATAAAATAAACTACAGACAAAGAGAATCACAGAACAGAAACATTTCACTCATGACCATACCAATTTGAGTTCTAACTTGATAATGATCCCATTAAAACACATAATGAAATAAAACTTTAAGAACATGGAAAGTTTGACATAAAAAGGGCTACAGAAAGGATAAAAAATTTTAGTGAATAAATATGAAATAAACAATATTAGAGGTAAATACATTAAGGATGAAACAAAAGTCAATTGATCTTCAAATAAAGAAATAGTTACCTTCTAATTTAAACTTTAGTGTATTTTCTATTTTTAATTTGCACGTATGTATTACTAATTTTAAGAAATAAAAATAACTAGTATAATAAAACCAGATATTCAATTTGTTCAAAGTTTTAAAAATAAAATATAATCCCTTCTTAAACTTCCTAGCAACATGATTGATCAATCTGTTCATCTATTTAAAATACAAAAAGAAAGATTATTGCAATCTAACTTGGCCAATACATTCAAATTAATTCTACTTTAATGTAATTGTTTTTTATGTCCATTTGTCTCTTTGCCTGTTAACTCATGCGCAAGAGATTGCTAGAAAAGCTCCCCTCATAAAAAAATGCAGCTGCATGAAAATCTATATTAGGCAAGCATTATTTATTAATAATCAATATAATAGTGATTATAATAAAAATAAATGTATATAGTTTTTAAACAATGTGTCGCTTGTGCTCTCTCCAAAAGAGACAAACTTGGCTGGCAATTTGTGAAGGCTTATCAAAGACCTATTAGGAAGCATCTTGATTGACAAGCTTTCTTCAAAATTTTGTTATTTAAAGTCATATTGTTCCATTGACTTGTTCAAATATTTCTTGTAAACAGTCTCGTGATAATTATTAAACTGCAATTATGGTTGACTTCACTTTCCTTTCATCGGCTGCTGGCTGCCAAGAAAATTTGTTGCAGGACCTCTTAAAGGCTTGCTGCTCAGCCGGCCCCATCAAAAATGTAGGCACTGGTGAACTGTCTCTAAGACCTGAAGGGGAAAATATGTGGTTGGAGTATTTTAAAATCCCCACACCTGACAAATTGAAAGCAAGAAGTAACTAACACGTTGACGGTAACAGGAAGGAGAGGAAGGGCAAAAAGGCGTTGAGATACCTTTTATACAAACAGGCCTTTTGTTAAAGGAAATAAATGGAAAAGAATATATTTCAGTTTAGACAGTATTTTGTATTTTTCCTAGCAGTACAAAAAATGGAATAATGACAAAAAGTAATCATAAATAAGCAAAAACTTGAGTAGAAGTTGATAAAAGGGTATTAAAATCAAGCATATAAAAGTACAGAACTTCAAAGCAAACTGGATGTCCAATGGAATTAATGCTTACAGATATTATATAGTAACATTTGCGTCATTTGTCAATAAGTTTCAGCCTTTATGGCTTATACAGGCCCCAAAACTGGAGCTATTTACTATGTTCTTAAAAAGTATTTATATATGTAGAAGGTTTGATCTGTTCTCTCATATTTACTCAAGGTATAAGTCATATTTAAAGTGTAATATATTGATGTAAAACTAAACTCTTACCATCTTTCGATGATTACGAAAGCTGCTCTAAATTACCAGCTTACTGAAGGTGGTTTCTTTTGTTTGCTGTTGTGTTTTTAATTACAAAAGAATTTAAGTTTTAAGACAGCTGGCATTTGTTTAAATGTTGGCTTATTCCAAGTCCTAGCTCAGTTCTCCAAAACCAGAAAGGGGACTTTTTATTCTTCCAGATATTGATTTGTCATCTGGATAGTGGTGTCTTTCAGCCTCCTCATTTTCAGGACCAAGGTATAATCTCGGACACAGGGCTGACCTTGATTTATTGATCCTGCTCCACCCTGTTTTCATGTGTAATTTGTTAACTGCAAGGTCCAGCATCAGTTACCAGTCTTGGGAAACTAAACTTCCCCAGACCACAGTGGCCACACAGGAGTCTAAGTTCGTCTTATTAGGATGCTCTCCTTAACAGCATGGACTTTAAGCTTCTCTTTTTCTTCCCTTGCTTGTCTTCTGGCCATTTGCAACAACAGGTTGCAAAGGGAAGATCCTACCTAAAAAAGTCTCAATTGTAACCCAACGGTGAGTTCAGTTCTCAGTGAGTGCAACTTCAGAAAACACAGGTTGCATGCTTATTTAGAGAAGTGGAGAATATTTAAGACTTTTAGACTAACAAGCAGCAGGGTGCTGCTTCCAAAATGGTGCCTCTCTAAACAAAGGAAGAGACAGATATTTATTTATGAGGCTTATACATATTTATACGGGGTAAGTACATTGGGGTGGGCACATTCCAAAAAGTGTCAAAGGAGTTTGTATTTCCAAAATGAAAGATGGCAAGCAGGAGCACATGTATCTATGCCCAGTCTGTGTTGTAAAGGAGGGCCAGGGTCCTCGGATGTGCAGCTTGCAGCAGCCTGTGTTTGATAACAGTTACCAATGGCTAAGGGGAGGAGTTATTTTGTAATTAACATAAAATTTCAATTTAGGATAATAATAAAGTTCTCAAGATAGTGATAATGGTGGCACAATCGTGTTCAAGAACTCAGTGCCTAAGAATTGTGTATTTAAACATAGTTAAAGTGGTACATTTTATGTTTTGTATATTTTATCATACTAAAATAAATTATCTATGAGAATTCACAGAGTTTATAAAACAGGTGGCAATTCATATTCATAACATAAAATATGAGTAAAGAGAAATTGCTGAAAGAAGTTTTATCATTATTAGATCTTTACAATTTATTGTAGTATTTTATGCTACGCATTTCAATGGTAAAGATGTTTGAAGAATCTCTCTTCAGGGCACAAGGTGGAAAACAAGTGTACATTTAAATTTTCTACTTAATCTACAAAATAAGTAAAATTTATTCCCGTGTGGCAGTCAAATGGCTGGAGAAGAACAATTTCAGGAGGAATTGCTAAGTTTAGAGTTAACTAAGTTTCACTTTGCTGTAAAACTTGATGCTTGATATAGACAACATTATGTGGCATTCCAAAAAACAAAACAAAAGACCCCCCCCCCCAAAAAAAAAAAACCTCACATTTTAATTGTCTATTTAAGTACAGGAATTTGTTATAAAATATACTGATCTTTTTGTTTAAAAGCATGAATAAAATTTCACCTGAGAATTCAGACCCATGAACTCAGTTTAAAAGAAACTTGACAATAAGTATTTAATTACTGATATTCTATGGAACTTGACATTTAACAAAGTGAAACATTTCCAGAATTCCAAGAAGCTTTAGCATGAAGGGAATCTATATCATAAAAAGGAATCTAGTGTTAAAAAGAAGAAAACATAAATAAAGCATGTTCAGAAGATTTTGATAGGGTTGTAAGGCTAAAGCAAAACCTTGTGCACATCTCCTTAGAAAGTAGTGTAACATTCTGCTCATGTCTCATGGATGAAAAAAAGCAAGTTCTATTGAAATGCCAAGTCATACACAGAAGTTAATGTGGAGAATAATTCTTCTTTAGTATCTGCAACTATCTCTGTTATCTCATGTCAATAGATGCTAAGAAATTCCCATAATACGGGCAAAGAGACCGTATTCTAGAACATTTTTTTTTATTTTTTTAGAAATAAGAACAATACAAGAAATTGTGAACAAAATCTTCTTTAAAGATCATCTCTCTGGCGCTGGAGGAAGAGTGCAGTGGTTAGACTTATTTAGGCAGTGCGAGTCCCTGAGTATGATTCCCATGTAAACGAAGGGTGGTGGCCAATAACTACAAATCCCAGCACTTGGGAGGCAGAGGCAGGAGAATTCCTGTGAGTTCAAGGCCAGCCTGAACTACCTAGTGAGTTCAGGACCAATCTGGATTACACAGTGAGAACCTGTCTCCAAAAGCAAGCAAGCAAGCAAGCAAACAAACAAGCAAAAAAACATCAAGCTCAGAGTCAAAGAACTTACTAGAAAATTTAGGTTTGCCCTATCCACATGGTGATAAAATAATTTTAAAACACGAATGTAAACTAATTCAGAAAACAGGTCCAATCACACAAACTATGTACATATATGAGTCTACATTCAAACACAGACCAATGTAGGAGTTTCATGTCTCTGCAAATTCAGTGTAACCAATAGAATAAGAAATATATAATAACAAGGAGGAGTTTTCCATCACGGAAAATTATTACCCATGCTAAATCTTCATGGTATCAGGAGTGATGAAAGTAATATATTATCTTGCAATTATCAGCAAATCATTCTCACTGGGAACTTTATATCAGACAATTCTAATACAAATAATTTAAACGTGTTGAATACTTACTATGTCCATTATCTCACTTCACATGTACAGCTCCTTAAATTTGGCACTGCTATCAACTTTACAACATTAACATGGAAATCAAGTTTCGTGGAGACTAAGATCTTTGCTTCTGGTCACAGGACATCACAGGCAATATTCTATTTACATCACATATGGCTCAACAGCCTTTGGTATTTCAACATTTATATACAATGCTCTCATACATTGCTTCAGTATGTCTTAACAGTGACCAAGTAGATAGTTGGGAAGAAAAAAAATGCGGTGGTGATGGTGACAAAATGAACTATAACGAGAGAGAATTATTTGCTATTGAGAGAGAATATAAAGTTGCTTATTAGGCCCTCTGTAAAAAATATACACATAAATGTGACAGAGTACAGTTGCGATGTCATATGGTTAGTGTCTGATAATTTTTTTTTAAGAAAATGCCAAACTTTCTTGAATCTGCCGTACATTTTCACCAGGAATGAACAGGAATCCCTGTTGTTTCACATCCTTGCAAGAGCTTGGAATCTGGTGATCTAAATAGGTGTGCATCTGACTCTTGTTTTATTTATTGATTTATTTTATGAATGACATTAGTGAAAAATCATTTTATATGCCTACTTGCTATCTACGTATATTTTTTCTTTTATATTTTGACAACTTTGGCCCACTTATTAATTGGTTTATTTTTTATTATTGACTTATTTGTACATTTTGACTTGCAATTACTTATTTGATTTATACTGTGCAATAATGTCTTCGCATCTGTGGCTTGTCTTCTCATTTTTCAATGCAATTCTTTGTAGAGTAGAAGTTTTTAAGTTTAATGAAGTCTAGTGTATCCCATATTTTCTATCACGCATCGTGCTCTGAAGTCACATAGAAAATGTCATCACTATACTTCAGGTAATCTTGAATTTCTCCCATTTCATCATTTCTGAGTTTTTAATTTTAATATTTTTATAGTTATCTCATAATATAGCACATGTAATAATGTAGCCAGTGCTTTTCAACAAATGGTGCTAGATGACCGTAGGTTTAGAGACAGATTTTGAATACAATTAGTTGGCTACACTAATGTTGGTCTATTTCTTGGTTCTCTCTTTTGCACAATTGATCAATTTGTCTATTCTTTGAGTAACACTACCATGTCCTGATATTGTAGATTTATATTAACATTAGGTAGTGACAAAAGTACAACTTTGTTCTTCTACAATATTGTATAGGCTCTTGGGGATCTTTCGCATCACCATACAAATTTCCTACTCTGCTTGCTAATACAAAATAATAAGATGAGAATTAAATCTTTAAAGCAAGTGGGGTCTAGCTGAAATATTGGTGATATTAAATTCTATATCCTACCAATGGACATAAATATATCTTCACTAACTTCTATCTTTGCTTTTTTCACCATAGTTTTAAATTTTTCTTATATTAATCACATATACATTTTATTAGATTTATATCTAATCAATTAATTTTGAAGGGATATTAAAACAAATCACTTCCCAGGAAGTGTGCACATCTTACAAGAAGAGATAATACATAATAATATTTTTCTCCAATACCTTGTATTCCTTCTGTTATTCCCTTTACTTATATATAAGTAATATATATTAGCATATATAATAGTTATGAACATATATAATTCTTTTTTGAGCAATTGCCAAGATAACATTACATCAGTTAAGAATAGAAAAATACAAAGTTTTTATTTTACATCGACTTACTTTTCCAAATTTATTTATAAAGATGTAAGTTTATGACCTGCATTGTTTTCCTTCTTTCTAAAATTTATTATTTCTTGCAAAGTCAGTCTACTAGCAACTGCTTTTAATTTCATTTGTCTAAAAATTTTTTGTTCTTTCTAGAGAAAATGTTGGCATATGTGAATTGCGGTTTGTTGCTCCGCTTATCTCTTTAAATGCATAATCCTACTCTTCTCTTGATCGCATGGCCTGAGGACAAGTGTCACTTTGAAATTATTCCTCCATATGTTGAGCTTTCCTCTCGCTTAGTTCTTAACCCTTAAACCTTCACTTTGTCTTTTTATTGTGTTTGTGGGGGTGACAATAAGTGATGTATCTTTGTTTGCCTTTTTTTTTTAGCACTCATCCTCTTTGGCATAGTTTGAGCTTTCTGAATCTTTGTTTTCTTCTATTAAATTGGCAGCGTTCTAAGTCAGATACTGCTTATGTTCATTTCTTTCCTTAGCTTCCCTTTGGGTACAGATTACACATACATTACAGTTTCTGTAGTGGTCGTGGTTACACAGTTCTTGGATATTCTTTTTGGTTTTATGTCTTTTTCTCTTTGAGTTTCAGTTTTAGAGGTTTCTTTTCACGCAATCTCAAGATCAGAGTTTTTCCTCAACTCTGAATAGTCTAGTAAGAAGCTCTTGAAATGCATTTTTCATTTTTGTTACTCTATGTCTGTGCACATGTAAACATTCATACACAAATGTACATCTATCTCTAGCATTCTTTTTTTTAGTTTTTGTGAAATATCTACCTCTCTGTTTATATTTATGAACTGGTCTCACATGCTCTCTTCTTTATCCATTAGAAATTTTACCATATTGAAAATTGTTTAAATTCTCAGTCTGATAATTTCAACATGCTGATTCTAATTTTATTCCAACATATTGGTCATGTGTCTGTGCTTTCAAGTGCATTTTCTTCTCTTAGTATTTTTTCAGATCTTACTGATAGACATAATGTAACACATAAATATAATTGCTGTAAATATCCTTTAATAATGTGGGGTGGGGAGAGGAAGTATTCTACATTCCTATATTAGGTCTTCAGAACTTATTTTTTAATGAACTTATGTCTCTAGACTGGGAACTTAATAAGTGGTTGCAGTCCTCTTCAATTTCCTCTTAGATGGGACAGTGTGGCTAAAGTCAGCTAGTATTGGGTATTTCTTTTCTCCTATATGAAAGGCTAAAATTGGCCCAATGTTCAGTATAATCTTTCTCCAAATTTAGTTGGACTTTTCCAAAGCAATCTAAACATACACAAATAATAAAAGAAATAAGAAAAAGATGATACATTCATGCAATGCAACATTTTTCAGCCTTAATTGAGAACCTTGTCAATTGGAACAATATGGATGAGCATGAAACTCATGCTAGTAGGTAGGATAAGCCAGCCACAGAAGAAACATCACTGCATGAGCCACCATGTATAGTATATAAAGTGGTTGAATTCATAGAAATAGTGAATAGAAGAGTCGTTGTCTCATGCTGGTGGGAAGAAGTTCAGAGTTGCCTAATGAGTATAAAGATTTATTTTTGCAAAATAGTGAATTCTAGAGATTTGCTATAAGATATAAATATATGATTAAAAATATTGCATGTGCACATGCTTATAAAAAAGGTTGTAGAGCTTATAACAAACTAGGATCTATAAAAAAAAAAACTTTAGAAGTAATGGACCCATCTATTATCTGTTATAAAGATGATTTCATGAGTATTATCATGTGCTCAAACTCATCAATTTTTATACACCAAATATAAGCAGTTTGTTGTACCTTTAATATTACTCAATAAAGATGTATATAAAAAAGAAAGGAAAGAACAGTGTACTGTTTCACTTTAAACAGAAATGCACTCAGAAGCCATCACTCAACAAAGTCCTTCTAACAGCCATTATATCCTGACAAGTCATACCTAAACTGCATTTCTATACTCTCTGGGCCTGGTAAATATATTTTGAAATCAAAATAATGTTTGTGGTGTACTACATACGTGTGATTTTTATGTTTCCTAGATTTTGTTCCATCATAACTACATCTACTTTTGTAGTGATTTTCCAATTAGATTATATAACCTCTGTATTGGTTAGCGTTCTAGGAGAGCCAGAATTGAGAGAAATTACAAAGAAAGGGGATCAATTTGGAGGGCTTACAAAGTCCTCTGAGGAGAGGTATAGCTCAAAATGGCAGCCCGCATGTATGAGAGAAGGAGGAGCTGGTGTCCAATCAGATGTGAGAATGATCACCGGTCTGAGACTGCAGGACCGCCAGTGTGAGCCTGTTCAAAGAGCAATGGCAAAGACCAGAGACTAGAGCAAATCTGTGACGGAGATCAGCAGTGTGTGGACAGGAGAAAGTTGATGTCCGCAGACAATTGTGAAGGCCAGAGCTTTCCCAGGGAAAGCTGTAACATTCTTTCTTCATCCTTCTTTTTTTATTTAGCTCAAGCTGCTGGTTGGGCCTCCCACAACTGGAGTGGCTATTCTTCCTTCATTTGCTGGCCCACAAGTCACTCACTCTACTCTGGGTGTTTCCTAATTTCTTCAGGTTCACATAATCCCTTCAATGACCAAACTCTGAACAGGAAGATGCCTAACTTTCCTTGTATTTCCCAAAGAAAATAAAAAAAATAATAATTTTATACATATTAAAAATTGAATAAATATTTAAGAATTTGAGTTTTATTTCTTAGCACTAAATAATTGAAAAAAGTCAGAGGATGTATTTTCAAAACACAAGTATACCATGTTATATTCTTAAAGGAGTTTGGATAAGAAGATGAGGTAAGACACACTTTGGAATTGACCAAAGTTCAAACCCCTCTATATAGGCAAATGCAGCACTTACTTTTATCAATGTGGCCGCCACGCTCAAGAAAAAGATGGCAGAGGACACTGAAGAAGGTAAAGTAAAATAAAGAATAAACTATAAAGAAGATTGGTGAGGTTTTCTACTGAGGTTTGACAAGGTTTTCTCCCAAGATAGAACCCATTCCCACAACAGGGAGGAAGGGGGGAAAGTACGTCTAGTGGGATAAGAAGGAAATGCCGACATTGGCAAGAACGGAAATAATCCTGGAAGAAAGGGACACACCCCAAAAGACAAGCACAGCTAAGCTGAAGGAGTTGCAATGCCCGGCGATGCATTGTATTCCTGATAACAATGCAATTCTGGTGAGAAGTATGAGATGTTATTTTTATTAAGTCTTATAAAAATTAAGAATTTGTTTTACTTCTTTTCTAGGCTGCAGAGTTAGTACACACAGCGCTTTATTGCTATTTTTCACAAAAGGAGAAAATGTCATTAATAGAATATCTCCAAAACTTTTGATATGAAACATCCTTTAGTTTTGACAATTTTTCCCTTGACTCCCAGAAGGGATATCCTGATGTTGACACAAACAGCCACCTTGTCAGAAAAGCATTGTCGTGTGAAAGAAATATATAAAATTAATTTTAAGTCCTCTTTCTCTTTCTACTTTCAGCATAGGATTAACTCCTGCAGACTTGAGACTTACGTGCTCTAACGGACAACACCAATTAATAGCATATCTGACAATATGGACCTTCCTGTGACATCAGAGAGATAAAATCCCTGAGAAGAGTAGCAGCTCCATTTCTAGATTACAAAATTTCAGACTGATAATTATGTCTTACCATTTCATTTCCTAAAAGTCTAGGTTGATCAGTGAAACTTTATCAGGCTACCTACCAAAAAAAAAAAAAAAAAAAGAAAGAAAGAAAAAGAAAAAGAAAGAAAAAGAAAAAGAAAACTCCTACCTTAAATATTTCCTGTACATAGACTCACATGAAGACATCAATGGGTTCTATAGTGCTTTTTGATTTTGGTTGTCCATTGAAGAAAGAAGTTTGAAAGTAGTTGCATAAGGTTAAAAATTGCCTTCCTTTGATCTGTCTAAAATGCTTTAATTGTTTACAAAAACTATAAAGTTGGGTGTATTCTGGCTTAGGAATACATTGATAAAATGGCTGCAAAATTCTGACTACCTTAAATCATCTGCTTTGCAATAATAAGACCAGACATCTTTACTAACTTGGTTTGTATCTGAAGGCTTGAAGAAGACATTGCCATACTTGGAAAGATTTTAATGCTTTAAGTAATACATGGTTATGGGGAGATGAGGAGGGGTAGAATTGGGATGGGGGGCTAAATGTGGAGGGGAAGGGATCATGGTATTGATGTGATATATATGTACACAAGATACTCAAGTTCATTGTACACATTATGTATCGCTTGCACATATATTAATAAAAATGGTGAAAAAGTAATACATTTTTAGTCAAAAATTTATCTGAAGCTAAGTAAGCAGATACCTTGACATTATACAATCAGTTGATTTTTTTTCATACAGTTGTTACTGTTTCTAATTACTTCTAGCTATGGATTGCTTGCCAATATTATACAAAAAAACCCTTATCTGTTATTTAAAAGAACTACTAAAATTTACTAATATCAAGAGTTAAGATTTTTAGCAATAGTTGTATTTGATGACTATTGAGGGGAAAATCCACTTAGCATGTAGCATTAAAATAATTCTGAAATAATTTTGCATCTTGAAGTTCCAAAAGAGTTCTAAAAGTGCTTCACAATATTTCTTATAGCTTAATAATCCCTCATGAATTAATGATGTCCTTTTTTAAAATACACTGTTCCAAATTTAGAACTACTACTTTAGAGCTTACTCTCAGACTATCTAGGTGATAGGAATATTATTTTCCGATTCTAGCTATTTCACAGGTTGAGCAAACACAGATCTCCAACATAATGACATAGTATAGATATAATACCACATAAAAAAGAATGATGATACCACATATTCGATCTTCACCTAGCAAGCATTCTCTTGTCCCAAATCTTGAAAGTGGTCTGGCATTGTTCACACAATTTCATTTGGACTCACAGGCACTCTGAAGACCACCACAGAGTTCGGTCAAACATTTACTCTCCCAATTTTTTTCTCCAGGATATAGAACTTTTTTTCCCTTTTGATAAACAGACTTCAGAAATAGTTCCAGAGAGGAACATAAATTAAAAATAACAGAGCTAAATGGAAGGAAAGCAACGTAGTGCGCCATCCAGCACAAGCAGCTTAGAATTCTTTAGATTGCGCCTATGCTTTAAGTCGACCTCTGCCAGGCTCACAGCAAATTAATCCTTCCAGACATATTTTCAAAAAAGCACAAGAAGATGACTTATTCATTTAAAGAACACATATTTTATCCCTCAGTCATTGCATTGCGTATTTATGTGTATGTGTGTCAAAACTCAGACTGTAGTGAACATAGGAATGGAGAATGATAATTCCATGAGTGTTTTGTTTTTCTTTTTCTTTTTTTTTTTTTTGTCAAAGGCCTGATTCAGGAACAAATATTTATTAAGTGAGGAAACTTTCCACACATTTTATAAATGTTAACTCTTTTAGCCTACTTAACTTTTGGAGTGAACATCACTGTTAACTGTATTGTATTTACTATTGCACATTTTAAAAAATTCAGTTATGGCTCCATTACAGACATGAGTGAGATGGCATGATGTAATTTGAGGCTCTGACTCCATTTCTATCCTCTTTAAATATATGCTCTATTATAAAACAGTTATACCCTTCCCCAGGTGTGTCCTCTGCATTGATACCCATCAACTTCTGAGACAGCTGTTTGAGAGGCTCAGAAGCTCAATGTAGCACGTGGACCTTTACAAAAAGACTTGTTTCAAAGAAAATTTTAGACTCCTAGTCAAAAATGGAGGGAAGCATTTGTCTCTCCAGACCTTAGATGGAACGGGTCACATGGCCTCTACAGGGTCTCCAAATCTTGCTAGTGTATACCTGCCAATGTGTTTTAGTATAAAAGATCCAAGCAAACAAAATAGAATGAGGATTATATTCTGGGATCACGACAGGTTCACGAGAGGGTTCAGGCAGGCTGTTGTAAGATTCTTAGAGATAGATCATTTGTCTAAGAAAGCAGTCACCTTGAAGACGAAGGCTCACTTTATAGCAACGATTATGATAAGAATCCTGAAGGGGAACTGGAACGAGTCATAACAATCGTGTACTGTTAAATAACAAATATTAGGAAAAGTTTTTTTGTTAATTTTCTCAAATTTTAAATATTTGTATGTAAATGAAATGGCCTATGCTCGTGATTAATGTTTTCCTGTTCACTTATTAATTAGTAACTCTGAATGAAAATAAAAGGAAGTCAGGTAATAGTTTGTAGTTCTGAGGTTTTATGTACAATTGGTTGTACTCAGTTGATATTGTGAGAAGAAACTCAGGGGCTGCTGCAGCCTCTAGGGGCAAAACCAGCAGACGCCCTGCCCGGCAAAGGAAAAAGGAAAGGACCTTGTTGAAATGTAACAACTGATGTTCCAGGATTTGCGTCCCCACACACTAAGCTGAAAATAATACAAGACATTCCGTCTGCTGGCAGGTTCTGTGGCCTGAAGTCCTGAGAAGTTCGGTGTAAGTGCAAGTTGCACGGGCGACTGAGACTCTGTTTTTCCCTTTCTAGCCAGTACCTTCAAGAACTCAGCTTAACAGAAACTGACATTTGAATTTGGTGAGAACCATGAAGCACAGCATCGCTGCCGCTGCCGCTGCAGTGGTTATCTCAAGCTTTCAGAGTATTTATGTGAAACCTAGTAAATACCTAGGGAAATAAAGAAAAGGTCCTATACTTTGTAGCAAAGATTAATTATCTTAATAATTCAAAAGATTTTTAGGATTTGTTGAGGGGATTTGTACTAAGCTACTGGAAGTAGAGTTTAGGCCCAGTGTGCTTCACGACAGTGAGGATGCATTGTTTTTCCCTCTGGATTTTAATTAAGTGATTCTTCTTGAATTAATTTTGAAGTTATAGAAGACATTTAATCTTTCCTTCCATTATATAATAGGATCCAGACATTATTGCTCTTTTAAAGCAGAACATGTTTTTATTTAAACTCTATTTTACAAAGTGGTTTCAATAGATGTATGACTGCTGGCTAAGAAAATTCTACCATTAATTTGGTTTTTCAGATTTTCTGTAAACATTATATATCTGCATTAAATAGTTGAATATAAAATCTGTATTGTCTGATATGTATACTTTAGAAAGTGAAATCAGGTGTTACTCAGTAATATATCTCTATTTAAAGTATATTTATAATTAAAGTGGAAAACCAGATATGGCCCTAGTTATATCCATCAATTAGGTACAAAGGAGATACAGAGGTAAATAAACCCAAAGCTTCATTCAATTATAGATCCGTTCTTACCCAGGTTCATAAAAATGATTTAATTTAAAAAGTTCACTTCAACAAGAATGACTTAAATATATCAGGCTAAAACTGTCAAAAGAAGGTAAATTAAAGACTTTCTTCTTGTATTTATAGGTATTAATCCA
>PVKB01007759.1:0-27789 GCA_004027205.1 Ctenodactylus gundi
TTTTTTTTCCTATTTCACAATCTGCAGTCCCTGTTTTCCTGACTCTTCCTATCAATCTACCAATATGCACAGCCCTCTTCTTGTTCCATTTTTTGTGGTGTTGCAAGTTGATGGCAGGGCCTGTTGCTCCCTAGACCTATTCTTTACATCCCCTGGCTCACCTTAACCTTACCCTCACATCTTCTTGTTGTTCTTTCCTCCAGGAGAGAAACCTTATGTGTGCAGTGTGACGGGGTGCATGGCGAATTTCTCCCGCTCAGATGAGCTCAAGCGACACATGAGAATCCACAGTGGAGAGCGGCCCTACCAGTGCACTCTATGCAGCAAGAATTTTACTCGACTGGATCACCTCAGGGTACATGGAAAAGTCCACAGATAATTATTGTCCAGGACAGTGACTCCTGAAATGAGTATATTTACAGTATTCTAACTCTGACAGTTTCTTATTTTGTACTTAGCATTATACTCGGACATTTGAAATACTTTATACTGATGGATTTTGTAAAGGGATTCCTGTTTTGTGAAACAGGTCAGAAAATCATGAATTCAACTTTATATGACACATCTGTAACATGCAACTCAACATGATGAGAATCACTGTTAATTGCCCCACACCATAGTGTTGTATATGCTGTGTTCTGTAAGTTATAGATTTTTGTGTGTCTACTTATTGGTAGGTGTCTTGTAAACAATGTACAATGAATTCCACCAGTGCTTCTAACGAGTCAACACCAAAGCGGCACTGAGAAGTAATAGGAGGATCAGTCAGAAGCTCGTTGTGTCTGAGATACGAGCTGTTGCACAGACACTGTGCACGTATTTTGCACGGATGACTTGAGAAGGACTGTCACAGGACCTCTGGCATCTCCTCCGTCCAACATACAAGTTGTTTCTGTGATGAGGGATCCTCAGAAACAGTCAGTGTATCACGGAAATCTCCAATTCATGCAGTGACCCTGGATAGAATGAACTCTTTTGAGGACCACGTATGTGAATGCATTTCTTTTTCTGTTTTTGAGCTACGTCCTCAATTTTGGTAGTGTTAATAAACAAGTCATTTTTTTCTCATGCTGAGTTTAAAAAAACACCTCTAAATCCCTCCATCATGGCGGTGCTGATTATATTATCTTCCAGGAAAAAGGAAGCTGAAGTGTCATGTAATGTTCTTCAGGCTGATATAACATTGGATGCACTTCCTAAAATGCTTTTTAAATCAAATGTTTTTTAAATAAATATAATGCATATAAGCTCTCAAAAATGAGTCATTTTTTTCTTCTTGAACTTTTCCAGTATCAAAGAAATAACTGCTGGCGTTGTTTGAATGAGTTCTCCTCTCCCTGGCTCCTCAGTGTGGTGCACACCTATGATTTCAGCTCTGCATTGGCTGAGGGTTGAAGATGGCAAATTCTAATTCTGCTTCAGCAATTTTGAAATACCTTGCCTTAAAATCATAAACAAAGTGAGGAAAGAAGTTGCTCAGTGTTGTAGCACACCTTCGTTTGGTCTTTAGACACACACACACGCGCACACACACACACACACACACACACACACACACGAGATTTTCTTGTCCTAATCGTTTTGGTCATTCTATTGTCATGGACTCCTCCTAAATTCTATTGCCCTGACCATCTGCAACTAAGTGCATTTCGCTGGAATCTCTGTTATTTTAGTTGACATAAGAGCTAGTCACAAGTGGCTTGTCAAACAACATGGATTTGTTCGACTGAACATAATTGAGAATTCTCACGGTGTTCTTTTTCAAAATCCCCATCTTGTATTTCTTAGAAGGGAATAAAAAACTCATTCTTATGGGGGTGAGAAGCTCTCCGTGGGCATCTTGATGCTTGAAAGTTCAATTAGAAGGTGAAAAGATAGCCTCCCATCAAGTCTCACTCTCCAAGTGGGTTGAGTCTTTCCTCTTTTTCTTTCTCTTCTATTGCTCTTTCTACCCGTCCTTTCTCTTTTGCCATACTTGGGGAGATGCTTCTTTTTTCCAATCTACCCAAGTATTAACCCAATTCTTTTCTGCAATGCCATTGATACAGCCTGCAGTGTGTACAGCCTGCAGTGTGTGAAATTTCTAGGAAAGTTTCTGAAAGTCGGGAGGTGGGGGAAATAAAGTATTTTAATGATATGTGAAGTAATTAAGTGAAAGGCATTTGAAACATTGCAGTGCCACAAAGAGAACATGATATGATTTATGACAACTTACCCACAACCAGAAAATATATGTAAGAGTCTGCTGGGTAGGGAGAAGGTGGTTCCGCACTTCAAAGAATGTAGGGCCAGGTGCACACTCAGCAGGGATAACAGTTCATCAACCAGGATATCACAAACGTAGCAATTTGGTAATATTTAGGAATATGTCAAGATTCTTCACTTCCACAGCAATAATAACCCTCCTTGGCAACAGTCTCCACTTTGTTACCTTCCAATGCACATTGGCAAACTGAATTCCAAAAGGTAATCTAACCCTGTGATGTACACCTAAGCTACACCTTCCCTTGAGGAAAGAATAAGACTGAAAGGGAATTCCTGGAAAGCCATATTCTAGAGGAAATAGATAAGCAGTAGTACAAGATACCTGCTTGCCTTACAGGGAGGACCTTAACTAAGAAGTGGTCTGCCTAAGTTCCTTTCTCATTACTGCAATAGAATATCTTGCATCCACAGTTGAACAGATGAAGCATTTATACAGCTCACTCTTTCATAAAGTCTCACACAGTATGTTCATGTGCAACAGACCAGAGTGGGAGCCCATGGCAGAGGCTGGAGAGCTTCCTAGAGCACTGTAGTCAGAAACTTCTTTAGTGTGGAGCCAGTAAATGCTAGGAGTCTCGGGCAAAACTAGAGCTTTCCTAGCAAGAAGCTGGAAGAATGTTTGTTCTTCCTTTGCTTAATTCAAGTGGCCAGTTCGGCTGTACCGAACCCAGGTGGGTGTTCCTTTGTCTTTTCCTTGTCCGCATGTCAATAGCACACACCTGAATACTATGCCCAGGGTGCCTGTCAATCTCAACCAGTTAACAGTTTCTCTCCAGCTAATAGCCCACGCATCCACACTATCCAGCCAGGTCCTACCTTTCAACAACACGCGGCTCCACAGTAACCCACTACATTCAAATATGTATGGTTTTTGAGAGACACTCCAGGTCCAAGCATAACACGGTAAAATGTGACAAAGCAGGTCAAAAGGGGAGTAATGCAGCCGGAAGTGCTGACAGCAGAGAAGAATTACACAGCAAACATTGCTACTGCCCACTTGATTATAGAACAACAGCAATACAAAAGAGAAACCGATACACACCAACACAACTGTAGGTACGAGTTTGGAAGTCTCCTCTCCCGGGCAGGCAGGTCAAGTTGTCAACAAGTCAGCAAGTGCCTCACAGATCTGAACTACAGCATTGAAAATACAGACACGAATACGTCTACAGAGTGCTCTGTCAGGCAAGAGAAAACATAATCTTTTCAAAGGTTTACTGGCTCTGTCTTTATGGACATCCCCCCACCCCCGCCATTTTATTGGTATGTATAAGCGCAAAAAAAATTAAGATTTACGATGAAGTTTAGCACTTTGTGCACCTATATATCTTGTCAAGGTGCCAAGGGCTTTCCCACTCTCCTTTTGTTCCTCCCCCTTCCCACCCATCCTTCCCTCCCCACCCTTCCCCCCTGTTTCACTTTGTTTTTTTGTTTTAAGTTCCATAGGAGTTGTGATCTGGGTCTCTCATATCAGACAGACCATTCGCTGTTTCACCTTCTGCTTCTGACTCACTTCACAAAGCATGATGTTCTTAAGTATCTTCCATTTGATTGCAAAAGCCTCCAGCTGTTGGGCTTTATAGATGCATAGTATTCCATTGTGTATAAAAACCACACTTTGTGTATCCACTGGTCTGTTAATGGACATTCTTTATGGAATATTTTTTCATTATTTGGCTTGTTTTAGGGGCATCAGATCCTGAGCCTTGTCACTGAACTACATCATGAGACACATGATACAACAATAACAATAATAACGATGTCAAGCCACCTGGGCCTGGTAGCCCTGTCTGTAACCCTGGACACAGAGTGTAGGACACGAGAGGATTGCACGATCAAGTTTACCCTGCACAGCTTAGTTACTAAATGAGATCCTGTCTCAAAATCAGTGAAACAAAAAATGTGAAGGCCCTGGGCTCAAACCCTAATGTGGTTTGGCTCTGGAATGTACTCCAAAAGTCTCATGTATTTTAAATGTTATGGACTGTCTATGGAACCATGTGATGTTGGTGGATTGGGGTCTAGTCTGGAGGGGTGGATTACAGTTAAGTTAGGATTAAAGGCATGTGAGTTTGGATTAAAGGCATGTGAGTTAGGGTTAATTGTGTGTAGTGGCCACACCTTCCACACCTGAATCCAGGAGGGGCTAATCATTGAGCTGAGACCTGCAAGGATATATAAACTGCATCCTGCTTTCCTGGGAGGACTAGGACTGGGACTAGGAATAGTCTCAACTTGCCTTCCTGTCTGTGATGTTGTGAGAAGCTGCCTCCACCTCTGTCTCTGCCATGTACCTCGATTGCTGTTGGCCGCCTTTGAATGGACTGTGACCTTCTAAAACTGTGAGCTAACATAAACCTTTCCTCCCCTAAATTTGTGGGTGTCGTGTATTGAGTCACAGCAACGAAAAAGTAACTAAGACAAGCCCCAAGAGCACAGTCACACAGACACATAGACACACACACACTGAATATTCAGAACATTTGATGAGGACATAGTGTCTTTTTGACCAACGATGCTGGATGACATAAATATGCATATAAGAAGGATGAAAGGCATGGAGTGTTCAAAACTTACTCAGAATAACCAAATATCTTCCCATAACGTGGAGAAACATGAAACTCTTAGCAAAATATATAAGTGTGTATTTTTTGACATGGAATAGGTAGTGAGTGATCTTCAAGAAGTGCTGCAATATCACAATAGAACAAATTTACAGTTAAATCTGTGAGCCTCTATGAAATTTATAATGTCCAAGGACACTGTGCCTGTTGATGGGATTATGTCAACTTGATGGAATTAGGGCTCACACCTCTGGTAGGATTAGGATCTGTCAACCACCCTAGACTGGGGCTCAAGAACTTGTCGGGATTAGAGTGTGAGTCATTTGCGGGCTGGCCAATGAGAGAAGAGCACCCGCCCAGATGTGGGAGGGCCAACTGGAACTCCAACGGTATAAAGGGAAGGAAGAGGGACAATAGTTACAGCTCTTCCTCTGGGAAAGCTCTCGCCTTCGCGATTGTCTACGGGCGCCGTAGATGGGCAGCACAGACTCGCTCCAGCCTCAACTTGTGCCTGTCTGTCCGTTGCTGCCGTTCATTCGCCGATCTTCAATTGCTGATCTTCACCTGAGATCTACAGCAGATTCTCACCTCACCGGCTGTTCTGCAGTCCCGGACGGGAGATCTACTGCTTGGCTGAGCAGCCATCTTGGACCACCTCTATCATTGGACTTGTAAGCCTTCCTGACAGACCTTCTTGTGCTAAGATCTGTAAATTCTGTCTTTTGAAAGGAACCCAAACTAATACAGACACCATAAGAAAAGTAAACAAGATACCTCACCTGTCAGGAGAAAGTATTTCTAAAACCTGTATTGGATGAGGGCAGCGTGTGCAGAATAAAGAAAGAATTCTGCAAACTCACCAATGAAAAGTATAAGTTAGTTCTAAGTACAACAAAGGAGAGAGAGCACAATGCCTGACTTGTAGCTGAACACAAATGGCTAGCAAGCAGGAAAAGGGTGCTGAGCGTTATCAGTCACAGCAGAAACACAAGCGAAATCCCTTAGGGAGGAAGGTGAGGATTTGGAAGGCTATAATATTAGCACCTTGGGGGGCTGAGGCAGGTGAATCACAAGTTGAAGCCATAAGATCTACAAGAAAAAACAAACATATAAAAATAGCTGTGTGTACAGGTTATTGAAAAGGCCCTGATATCAATCCACAGTTGACAAAAAAAAAAAAACCAAAACACACAATAATGAAATATCACTTCACTCACTCCTAGGAGGACAGTAATAAAGAAGATGGGCAAAAACACCTGTTACTTCATAGGCGAATTCGAGCACTCATACATTGGCAGTGGGAATGGAAATTAGTACAACAGCTTCATAAATTGTTTAGCAGCTTCTCGAAATTGTTAAACATAAAAATTCATATAGCTGAGCAATATCCCACCCAAAGGAACCTAAGATATGCCCGAGTGGAAGTCTGCCCATAGACTCTTTGCTGTGTTGGGCATGGTGGCACACGTCTTTATCGCTTGCACTCTGGAGGGCTGAGGCAGGAGGATTGCAAGCCCAAGTTCAGCCTGGGAATTGGAGTTACTTGCAGATAACCTGTCTGACAGTGAAAAAATCAAACAAGGTGGGATGTTTCTCACTGCAAAGGCTCTGGTTCAATGCCCAGTACCACAAGAAAAAAGTAAATGAATATCGATAGCTTCATTTCTCAAAGACAAAGCGTGGAGACCCGTGAAGACTGAATGAATCGTTAAACAGAATGTGATCTGTGCACAGTGAGCTAGTGTTGGTCAAGTAGAAGAAGAATGTATGGCCATGCTGTAACATGGATGACCTTTGAAAAGTTAGTCATCAAAGGCCAAATCTCACATTATTTTATTCGTGTGAAATACCTTAAATAGGTGGATCAGTAGTGAAAAGGTAGATTAGTGGCTGTCTTGGGCTTGCGAAAGAGAAAAGGTCGGGAGATGGACACAATGGGTAAGGGGTTTCCTAGGATATGATGGTACTACTGGGATTTCCCTAGTGTTGGTGCTCAGGCCTGAAATCCCAAAACTCTCAGTGCTGAACAGAGGGATTAAAAGCATGAGTCCAGCCTGGGCGATTTACCAAGGCTCCAACTCCATGTCTTCAAAGGGGATATGCATTTTATTTCCCAGAAGGTCCAATGTACCTTTTTAAAAAATCCAGATCTTTGATCCATCCATATTTAATTTAGTGCATTAAAAATGGTGGGCCTAGATTTATTGTTTTAGAACGTTTATTGTTCCCAGCTCCTTTTGTTAAAGAGGATCTTTTCCATTGTGAGTGCGTGTTTTTAAGTCCTCTGTCAAAGATGATTGGAGGCTTGTGGGCTCTTTCTGCATCGCAATTCTGCTCCATTTGTTTACATGTGCAGGAATTGCCTTTTTTCTCACTGTTTCAATAATTTGAATTTGGAGCGATTGTGCCTCTTCTTTGTTTCTATTGATCAGGATCGCTTGAGATATTTTTGGCTTTTTCTAGTTCTACCTCCATTTTTGGATTTTCATTCTGTGAAGAATGCTGTTGGTGTTTTGATTAGACTTGAACTGAACCTAGATGTCAGTTTAGGTAGCATAGACATTTGAGATTATTGGGTACGCCTACCAAGAAAAAGGAATGCATTTCCATTTTCAATTGTGTTTTTCAATCTCAATGCCATAACTTGCAGTATAGAGTAATTTAACTTCTGTGGATAGGTTAATTACTAGAACTTCGATTTCTTTTTGTAGAACTGTGAATGGAATTGTTTTCTACATTCTTTCTGAGTGAATTCATTGTTGATTTTGTATCCTACCACTTTGGTAAATTTAGTCCTTTCAAGAGTCTTCTGTTGGAGTTTGACGTCTCTTCTGTTTTCTCTTTAATATGCTTTTGGAGAATGGATTCTGGGCCTTCCCACTGAGCATATCTTCAACTCATCATTTATTTGTGATTTACAGACAGTGTCAGACCCTGGGCCTGAGCTTCTGGTTTTCCTGCTAAAGCCATAGAGCTAGGATAGCAGACATGCTTCATCGAGCCTGGATTGGAATATTCCATACAAACGTCACATCCCCTACAAACAAAGACAGTTTGATGTCTTTCATTTTAAAATATGTCTCCAATTTTTCTTGCTCTTGTCCCAATGACCTGAGTAAAATTTCAAATACAATATTGAAAGGAATGGTAAGAGTATTTTTCCTTGTCTTGCTTCTTGTTTTTGAGGAATGTTTTAGGTTTTTCTCCTCATTTAGCAGAATGTTGTCAATGGATTTGGAATAAATGGCGTTTATTGATCTGAAGAAAGTTTCGCTATAATTTTTTGGCAGGTTGTTTTAAAATCGTGTTTCCCAGTTTTATGAAAGTCTGTCTTTGGAGATGGCCACGTGTTTTACCTTCTTGCTTCTCTCCACATGATGTATGATATTACCTACCTTAAGCCATCCTGTCAATGCTGGGGTGAGAACAACTTGGCCCACTATTTTCATCTTTTTAATGCATTTTTCCTACTGTTTCCAGGTATCTTGTTGAGAACTTGTGTCTTTAGGCTTCTGGAGGATATTTGTCTGCAGGTTTCATTGTTTTTAGTCTTGTTCTGGTTTTGATATCCATGTAATGCTGGGTGCCTGGAATGAATTTGGCCAGGTTCCTTTTTTGTTAATTTTATGAATTTGCTTGAGAAGTATTGGTTTTACCTCTCGCCTATGATTGTGATAAAATTCAGTTATGATTCTGTCAGATACAGGGCACTTCTTCATGGGTAGAGTTTGTACTACTATCTCAGTGTCATCATCAGGACCCCTGTCTCAGCTGATAGGTAGGTGAAAGCCACATAGGAAGTGTTTGCATGTCAGAGCAATTCACTGGTGCTCTACTTCTGGTAAACACTATGGAGTCAGGTGAAGAGTTCAGAAGGGTAGATGAGAGGCAGCTGTAGATTCTAGGTGGGAGTTCAAGGTGATTGGATGAAGATGGGGTCAGTCAGGATGGAGAGGGCGTGCAGATCTGATCCGGAGATGACTCATCGTTTTGTAACATTTTTGCTGAATCCCACAGCTGAAGACCTAGTTGAGTCATCGGAAATTATCAAAAAGATGGATCCCTTCCCCCTGACAGTTGAAGAAATTGAAAAGTATCTCCAGAACTTCTGTGGCTAAGATAAGGAGCTTGCAAAGGCCCCATGTGCACCAGAGACACAGCCTTTAGTGCCTGACCTTCCTCATGCGGCTGGCAACACACCCGAGTCCACCCAGAACCAGGAGGTGATGTCCGTGTGTCTCAACATCTCGAGGATGGTCCTCACTGAGAGTTCAACACCACCACCTGATAATACCCTTGACACAATCCTCAAAAAACAAATTGAGATACTTTCCATGAACCAGCCAGTGGCATCATTTGAACAGCGTGAATCCACAGCAGACGACCAAATGACAGATGTCAGTGCAAGAAAGATGTCTATCTCTACTGGTCAGGTGCAGTTCCTAAGGGGTGACCATGTTTTCAATAGTATCAAGATGGCAAATTTCCACAACGGTCAGATGCAAACCATTACTGATGATGAGACTCTTTATGAATGCCAGCTCTCTAGTCTGAATGGGGGCCATGAGGTGACCTTCAGTGACAAGACTCTGTCTGTAGGGAGTCATCGCATATCTCCTTATGATCAGACCATCTCTTATGGGAGCCAGATTACCACCCCTCTTGGTGCCCCGAGCCTCAGTGGGAGCCAGATGCTGCTGCTGACTGGGGAGAAGCAACTCATCGGGGGCAATGTGACAACAAATATTGGAGACCACGACTCCTGTAGTGGCCAGATAACAACCCTTAGCACTGGGCAGAACTTGTACAGGGACCAGATGACAACTGTATGTGGTGCCCAGAGCCTCATCAGGGGACAGATGTCAATACCTGTTGATGAACAAAACTTCTACTGGGGCCAGATGACAACCACGAGTGGTGTCCAAAACTGCCACGGTGGCCAGATGATAAACTCCAGCTGTGACCAGAACTTCTGCAGAGGTCAGATGCTAACCTTCCGTGGTGGACAGAGCCCTGATGGGAGTCAGATGTCAGGGCTCAGTGGTGACAAGTGCCTCAGTGGGGGCAAGTTGACAACCACTACTGGAGACCAGAACTCCTATGGTGGCCAGATGTCAACATCGTATGCTCTTCAGAATTTCCAAAAGGGCCAGATGACTGCTACCAGCCCTGACCAAAACTTCTACATGGGTCAGAAACCACCATTCATGGGTGTCCCGTGCCTCAGTCGGGGCCAGTTGACAATATCTGTTAGTGACCAGAAACTCTGTAGGGGCCAGATGAAAACCCTTAATGATGTTCTTGATTATTATTCTGGTAATATAACAACTTCCAGTGATGACCAGAATTTCAATGGGATCCAGGTGACAATCCCTGCTGGTTGTCAAAACGTTTATAGGAGCCAGACAATGATGTCCAGAAGTGACCAGACTGATTCTGCAGGTCGCATTGTGACCTTCATGAGTGACCAGAACCACCATGGGAGCTATACAATGTCCCCTCAGCCTTTCTCATCCCCTTATCCAGGATTCCCAGACTTGTCCAGTTCCCCTTTAATCCAGGGACCAGTTCCCGAAAAGGATAGAAATTTAAAGACCAGCAGCTGTGGGTTCTGGAAGAAGGCTAAGCATTTGAGGCCCTACATTTGCCCATACCAGGACTGCAGGAAAATTTGCTGGAGGTCTCACAACCTACGCAACCATGAACACACACACACTGGTGAGTAGGGTCCTCGGTGTTGGGGTTTAGGGCCTAGGACTAAAGACTTGTGATTTTGCAGTTCTTTGATGTCATTTGAGACTGTTGCCACCACCTCTGTTCTGGATCCCATGAGATCCTAGGAAAGGTGGACATGCATGAAAAGATGTATGTAGCTGCCCTGGAACAGGCTTAGAATGGTACAGTCAGTGAACTGCAGCCCTTTGTAGAATTGATTTTGCTGGGAAGTTGGGAATGTTTGATGGGTATTTGTCTTTCCCCTCATGGAAGAATTTTTTCTTCCCCAAAACAGATAGCATCTTATTAGGTGGTGCAGGCTGGCCTCAAACTCCTGGGCTTAATTAAGCGTTTTCCCCACATCACTCTGCTAAGAAGCTTGAGCAGGTGCACCTACCCCGGCTGGCTCGGAGGTCATTCACTCCACCTCTACTGAGACTTGTCACTTCGCTCACCTCCTCTCCTCTTAGGCCCAAGAGATATCTGACAGCCTTCGCCCATTATTTCCTCAATAAATTTCCGTGAAACTCCCACCTGTCTTGCTTGCCTGCTTCCATCTCTCTGTGTCTCTCTCTCCCTCTCCTTCTGTCCTACATCTTTGCAATGTCAACCCTTGACAGTTTCAGCCTCCTTTTTGTTCTACTTCAAAATCTACAGACTCCTTTTCTCTGACTCTTCCTTTCCGGTTTGAAATATGCTCAGTTTTTTTCCCTGCCCATGTTTTTGTGGTGTTGCAAATTGATGCTAAGGCCTTTTGCTCACCAGGCAAATGCTACACACCCAGCCGACACCACCAGCCCTCCGTGGTCAGTGTTCAGTCTGTGTCTCACCTTTCCTGAAGCCTACCAGCCTCTCTTTGTTCTTTGATCCAGGGGAGAAGCCTTACGGATGCAGCGTGACTGCGTGCACGTGGAAATTCTCCCGCTCAGACGAGCTCAGGCGGCACATGAGGAAGCGCACTGGGGAGCAGCCCTACCATTGTGCTGTATGCGACCGCCAGTTTGCACGACCGGATCACCTCAAGCAGCACAAAAAAGCCCACAAGTAATTACTGTCTACGCATATACTGTCTACACTCATATTTTCTTAGTATTATACCAGTGCTTACACGGTATCTTATATTTGTAAATGTTTAAGTCTTCATTTTTTAAAGCAGTCAAGAAAATCATATATGCATTTTCATATGATAATTCCATAATATGCTATCCAGTAGGAAGGGAAGCACTGTTCATTTGCCTCCTTCTGTGGAGTAATGTGTGCATTGTCCTGTGAGATGTAGACTTTGCTCCGTGCATTCATAGCTGCGTGTGCTTTTACATAACTTATGTTAACACCACAGTGCCTCTAACAGATGAAATCCAAAGTGGACCCGGGAGGTCGTTGGCAATAGCTGTCTCCAGGTTGCTGTGTCTGAGGTAAGAGCTGTCACGTGGACACTCTGCACATACTAATGCACTGATGGCAGTGACAAGGACGATTACAGGAACTCTGGCAGCATCACATACAGCCATACAAGCTACTTCTATGAAGACATGTCTCAGACAAAATCAGCGTTGGCAGTGAGAATCATGAGACCCTGCAGTCACCTGTGGAATAACGAACCTTGTTTCAGGAGTAGTTATGTGAACGCCTTTTTGTTTTGTTTTTAGGTTATATCTTCAATATTTGCAGTTAAAATAAACGAGTTACTTTCACTACTGTTTAGTTTATTCCCAGCGGGCACATCTCACCACCCTTGCTATTTCTGTTATAGTATCTTGCAGTAATACAGTAGCGGTGGGTGACACGAAATATTCTTCATGTTGCTGATATAACAAGGCGACAGTTTCTAAATGCTTTTAATTCAGATGTTGTTTAACAAATATAATGAATGCAAACCATCAAAATTAGCTATTTTTTAATTATTGAAATTTCAATATCAAACAAATAACGAAACATTTGCCCTTTTCTTGGATACTCGGGTGGTACACAGTTATGATTTCAGCTCCTGGGTTGGCTGAGTGTGCACGATTGCAAGTTCTATGTCTGCTTTGGCAAATATAAAAAGGAGCAAAGATAGTGCTCAGTGGGGCAGCACACATCTTGATTTGATCTGTAGAACCAACCACACACATGCACACATGCACACACATATGCAAGCATGCACGTATGTGTACGCATGCACACATACACACACACACACACAACTGATTCTCCTACGTTGATGCCTTTGGACAATCTGTCATAATGTAATAATGTACCTATCTCAAAATATAGTTCCCTGCTCATTTCCATCTAAACTCATTTTTCGTTAAATTTCTCTGTTATTGATTTGACATAGGAGGTTGTCAGGAGTGGGACATCAAGCAAGATTGATTTGTCTCACCAAGTGTATTTCTACGGCCTTCTCTTTCAACATTCCCAACTTGTGTTTACTAGAAGTAAATTAAAAGCTCATGGCTATATCATTAACACTCTCTTTTGGCAGCTTGAGGTCTAAATGCAATTAGAATGCAAAAAGAAAGCCTAATTTCAAATTTCTGTTCCAAGATGGTTGAGAGTCTTTCCTTTCCCTTCCTCTGCTCCTCCTCCAACTCTTCTCCTCTTTAACTATACCTGGATAGACTCTCTTTATGTTTCTCCAAACCCACTGCTACTAACCCAATTCATTTCTCCACACCCAGAGATACAGATGTAATATGTGGAGTTTATAGGAAGTTTCTACAAGTGCAATAAATAACCTATTATTGTGGCATGTTGATGAGTCAAGTGAAAGACACTGAAACAGTTGCATAAGCACGAAGAAACCTGGTAGTAATGTATGACGGCTAAACCAGAACTACAAAAAACAAGGATTTGCTTGATGTTGATAGGGAGGATCAGCACGCAAAGAAAGGAGAGTCAGGTACACATGAGAAGGGATTGATATCTAAGGAAACAGGCAATCAGAGAAACGTCAACTCCTGAATATTCAGGAAAATGATAAGATTCAATACTTCCAATAATAACAACCATCAATGTCAACAGTGTCAACTTTGTTATCAAAAATATAGATTGGCAGGTTGGATTAATTACACAATCCAATAGTATTCTCTGTGCATGAGACACATCTTAGCTATGAGACAAATATAGGCTGAAAGTGAATTGATGTAAAATCATATTCCAGGCAACAGGAGCATGAAACAAGCAGTAGTGAGGGCTCTATTCATTGACAATTAGACTTTAAGCACAAACTTGTAAGAAGTGACAGAGCATCAGAGCGTCCTCATAAAGGAAGAAACGCAATGGGAGAAGCACACGTTAGAGAACATGTATGCACCAAACGTTGGTTTTCCCAATTTATAAAGCAAAAGCAACACATGAAAATAAACAGACATTTATAGGAGGGCACTTAACAGTGTACTTTTGGGAAAACAGGTCAACTTGCCAAATAATCAGCAAGGGAACAATAGAACAGGAAGTAGTCACAGTCATCAATACATGTGCTCCCAACTCTGGAACACCCAATTAGGTAAACCAAAAGGTAATAGATCTGAAAGGACATATAGGCCCCAATACTATTATAGCAGGGGACTTTAATACTCTTCTATCACATATAGACAGATCAGCCAGACAGGAAATCCACAAGGATATACAACAGTTAAGTGAAACTAAAGAAAACTTGGACCTAACAGATATTTACAATGTTCCACTTAACATCAACAGAATACACATTCTTCTCAGCATCACATAGAACATTTTCTAAAATAGACCATATTCTAGGTCATAAATAGGCTTAAGTAAATACAAAGAGTAAAAATAATTCCCTGTACACTTTCAGATCATAGTGGAATAAAACTGGAACTTAACAGCAAAAGAAACAGAAGAAAATACACATATACATGGAGACTAAAAAACTTACTACTGAACAAACAATGAATCACAGAAGAAATCAGTGAAGAAATCGAAAACTTCATAGAGTTAAATGATGAAAGAAGTACACCATATCAAAATCTATGGAACACAATGAGAGCAGCACTTAGAGGGAAATATGTAGCCATAAAAACACACATCAAAAGACCAAAACAGTCATAAATAACCACGTTAATGATAAACCTTAATGCCCCAGAAAAATAAGAACTACCTGAGCCAAGGCAGTAGAAGATATTATAAATAACAGATCTGAAATTAATGAAATTGAAATTTTTAAAAAGCAATAAAAAAGCTCAATGAGTCAAAGAACTGTTTTTGGATAGGCAGAATCAATATAGTCAAAATGACTATACTGCCAGAACTGGTAGATAAATTCAATGCAATTCCTATCAAAATACCAACAACTTTTTCATAGAAATTGAAAATATAATTTTTAAGTTCATATGGAACCAAAGGAGACTTAGAATAGCCTAAGCAATACCGAGTAACAAGACTGGCAGGTGGCATTACAATACCAGTCATCAAGTTATACTATAAAGCAACAGTTGTAAAAACTATATGGTACTGGCACAAAAACAGATAGATAGACCAGTGGAACAGAATTGAGGATGTAGAGACAAACGTACATACCTTCAGCTACATAATCTTCAATAAAGGAGCCAAAAGCGTACACTGGACAAATGGATAGCCTCTTCAACAAATGGTGCTTGGAAAATTGGACATCCACATGCAGAAGAATGCACATAGACACACACCTGTCTCCATGCACCAAAATCAAATCAAAGTGGAAAAAAGACCTACGTATTAAAACTGAAACACTGAACCTTCTGAAGACAAATTAGGCAAATATCTAAAAGACATAGGTGTAGGCAGACTTTCTTTATAAGACATTGGAAGCAAGAGAAATAGACCCCAGAATTAACACTGGGATTATGTCAACTTGAAAAGTTTCTGCGTGGCTAAGAAAATTATCAACATTGTAAAATAGAACCAGCAGACTGAGAAAAAATATTTACCACCAATACCTCAGATAGGAGGCTCATAACCTGAGTATACAGGGAACTGAAGAAAAGGAAGCCCCTCAAAATCAAAGACCCTATTGAAAATTGGGCAAAAGAAATGAATAGGCAATTCTTAGATGAAGAAGTTCAGATGGTCAATAAATATAGGAAAAGATGCTCAACATCCCTCGCCATAAGAGAAATGCAAATCAAACATCACTAAGATGCTATATAACTCCAGAGAGAATGGTGTATATCAAGAACACAAACAGCAATCAGTGCTGGCGAGGCTGCGGGGGAGAAAGGAACCCTCCTGCACTGCTGGTGGGGAATGTAAACTGGTACAACCCCTATGGAAAGCAGTATGGAAGTCTCTCAAAAGACTGGAAGTAAACATCCCTTTCAATCCAGTGATACCTCTTCTGGGAATTTTCTGAAAAGAGTTAAAAACAACACATAACACAGATAAGTGTATACAAATGTTCATAGCACCACAACTAACAATAGCTAAAATGTGGGAGACACCCAAGTACCCATCAAGAGACCAGTAGATACATAAATTGTGGTATGTGTACACACAGTGGAATACTACTCTTCTATAAAGACAGATAGGTTGGAGGCTTTTGTAGGTAAATGGAGGCAACTTGAGGGCATCATTCTTAGTGAAGTGAGTCAGAACCAGAAGGTGAAATATTGAATGGTTTCTCTGATATGAGAAAGCCAGATCATAATTATTTCACAGAACTTAATGAGGGGAATAATGGGAATTGGAGGTGTGGAGGAGTGAGTGGGAGGGTCAAAAAGTGAGAAGGGAAGGATTTGTAACATTACCACGATGTGTATGTGCCCAAATACTCAAAATCGATGTAAACTCTATGTTTTACATGTATACATATCAATACAATGTGGGAAAAAATTTTTAAAAAGCCTTGGGGAGCTGGAGAAATAGCTCAACAATTAAAGCTCAAGGCCGTACAAGATCAAGGTCCTGGGTTCAATTTCCCAGCACCACATAAGAAAATTCAAGATGTTCTTTCTGGGTGTATCATACCTCCTCGTGAGTCATTCTGTGGACCTCAACGTTAGGCATTGAGACTTGATTCTGTTTACCAGTCTAGAGGAAAAGGGAGGTTAGTGAGGGCAGGTCCTGAGAAGCATCAAAATGGTCATGGCTGGTAAATACATCAGGGAGTTTCCTTACTGTGTCCATAGGCAACAAAGGACTATTTTCTCAGGTACAATGGGGGAGCCAATAACACAGAGGGCGCAGTTGGGGATGCCTCTGCTGCTCAGGGTGAGGAATTCCCTTCTTCCGGCAAAATAATCCCTTTCTGGATTTATGGATTCCTTACTCTGTCCCTGCTCATCCCACCCATTTCCATCCCAATTGACAGGTTCTCATTTTTTCCCAATTAGTGCCCTCAATTTAACTGCAGATACTCTTTGAGGCTGAGCACTGACCTAGTTCAGCTAACCTAATTATGCGGACTTGAGCTTATTTTCAGCAACTTCAGCCCTGTGGTGAAAGGGGAGAGGATTCTTCTTCGGGACGCATGTAGAAACTTTCAAGGTGTTTTTGTGTGTCTGGAGTTTGGAATTTGAATCCTTGAGCTCATTGTTCTCCTTCATTACACTCTCTACACACTGAGAAGAATTTAAATTGTTTATGATGTCTGGAGCACATTTCTTTCCTCCACTAGTTTGTCCATATATGGTGAGAGTAGTCAGCTTGTATTGTTACATTCTTGACTTTTCTATGGGTACTCAAACATATTATATAGAGAATCACCAAATGCATCACACTTCACACGTGAAGAATTGGGTTAATCAAAGGTATCTATTTACTGTATCAATTCAAACAGTTCGCATCATATACTTGCTACTGGTTCTCCTTTCAGTATTAATAGGTGGGATGACAGCAACTTTAGGTCTCATAAGACTAGGTAATCAACCCCCAAAACCATTAAATACTTTGGAGAAAATCATTGTTACAATTCTATCACTTGAGAACCATGCTTGGTGCCAGAACATGTATTTGTTAGGGTTCTAGAAGAGGTAGAAGTCACAGAAATTATAAAGAAAGGTAATTTCTTTGGATGACTTCGAAGTCCAAAAGGAGAGACTGTCTGAGATAGTGGCCTACGACTGCAAGATCTGGAGAGTCCAGTGACTGCTCAGCTGTGAGGCAGGACAATTGCCCGGTACTGCAGGACAGCCTGCGTGAGTTGGTTGTTCAAAGAACAATGGCGAGACCAGACAATGGAGCACATCTGTGATAAAGGTTTGTCAGGTGTAGCAAGTTGATCTGTAGCAAGCTGGTTCTAGTGAACAATCACAAAGGTCAGAGCTGTCTGAGAAAAAGCTGGAATGCTATCTTTTTCCTTCCTTTTATTTAGTTTGAGGATGGGTGTTCCACCCTCATTAGCTGGCCCACAAGTCACTCACACACACACAGAGAAACCTATAAGTTCTCCCCCAGGTACGTTTCCTCATCCCTTCAAGTTGACATAATCCCTCTCTAAATATGGCAGCACTACCACCCAGAAGTGAGCTGTTATCACGAGTGAGTGTGTCCACCAGCAAGTGTATTTGAATTGAACACTGAAATGAGCATGGCCTGGTAGTACAGATCTGTAATTTAAGCACTTGGGAACACTGAGGCAGGAAGACTGGAAATTCAAGCCCAGTCTGGTGGCCTTAGCACTCAGAGAGAGCCTATGTCAAAATCACAATCAAGAAATGGAAATGAACTGGGAATGTAGCATTTGGTTAAGACGCTGAGTTCCTGGTCCACAACCCCCCAAAATAAAAACATTTGTTAAAACATCTGGGTCATTTTGCCCTCAAAATGGGTTAATAAACTGAGGCTACTGGAAAATGACATTTCTGGTCACATCATATATGTGCATGGACATATTTTTGGCCCTGGTGGAGCTGCATATTTAATTCATTCTCCTTGTCGACTACATGGTCCCTATAGGTCTGTTGAGAGGCCTGGGAGAGAAATCCCACATATGAGAGGCCAGGAACCACAAAAGAAAGTTTAAGAGAGAAGAATCCAAAGGCCTTTCCTTGGTCACAGGTATATTCTGAGTATGTATATTCCAGTGTGTGCGGTGACCCTGCTGAGATGCTGAGGCGGTAGAAACCAGGCCTAGGGAACCAGCAGTGAAACAGCTAGTACTGACTGCAACCTTGGGGCATTGGCTTGGGGTTCAGCCTAGCACCGGGTGCCCCGCATCTTCTATGGAAAGAGTAGAAAAGATGTGTGAAAAGTCAAATTTATTTAAATTATTATAGTGAAAGATTTTCATCTTATAAAAATTAATTAATTCTTATATAAAAGTGTGTATGTATGCGTGTGTGTTTAGGTGGTTTGTTGCATTACAAATGTATGTATGTCATCACCATGAGATAGGTTTTGTTGTGATATTTAGGTTTATTTTAAATAGTATTGAATAAATTCTGTAACTATATTCTAGTGGCAGCCATCAATATCACTGTGGATGGACATTGTAGCATCATAACCCTCCAGTTGGAATTTTAGTCAGTTTCACCTCAACAGCTTAGCAAAATCTTCCTAACAGCTTATTCTGACTTCATTCCAGTTACTGGTATTGTGCAATTACCAGTTATTTTTGTTCAAAAACAGCAGGCTTCTTGCTTTTAAAAAATCACTGTGCTGATTTCAGAAATCTCTTGAGTCCTGAGAACAAAAGAAAAGGCAGCAGTACAAATCAAAGTAAAATCAATACTGACATTTTCCTTCACATGTAGCACTTGAGAATGACCCCAACGCCTTCACACTCAGGTACATCCCTAGCCTTTTCTGTAATCTTACATTTGTTTTGAATAATTTCCTAATCCTGTGCCGTGGAGATTCAAGCTGTGGTCTTTGTATTCACCTATATCCCAGCTCTATTTCACTTTGAAGTTTCATCCAGGATCTTCCTAAATAACTGAATTTCCTAGACTACACTGCAATTTCTATTCCCAGCACCCACCTTCCAAAGTTCTGGAATTATAGACTTTCACCTTTATGCCCAGTTTATGTGGGCGGTTGGTGTTGTAAATTCCATTTTGGGTCTGAGGACATAGCTTGGTCTTTAGAGCGTGCACCTTGCAGGCACCAGCCCCGGTGTAATTCCTCAGCATAACATAATCTATCCTGGTGGGGAACGCCTTTAATCCCAGTACTCAGGACTGAGCCAGGAGGACTTAGAGGCCAACCTGGACTTCAGAGCGAGTTCAGGACCAGCCTGGACTAAAGACTGAGACCCTGCCTCAAATCTACAACAAAAGCCACAGCACCACTGGGCTCCAGAATCATTGACATTTTGCCCATTAGGTATTGGTAATCTTTGGATGTTCTCATTTTTTTCTCTAATAGGTCTGTTGCCTGATATTTCTCAGGTATCTTATTTCTTTCTTTGTCTTTGTTTTTCTTTTGTTACTTTTTTCTGTTTTTCTTTCTTTCTTTTTCATTTGTTTTCTGCAATAATAGGGATGAACCCAGGGCCTTAAGCAAAGCAGGGAGCAGGTACTAAGCCAAGGTGCTACATCCCCACCCCAAAGACATTTTTATTCACTTTTTATCTTTTTAAATAGGCCAAATTTCCAGTATTTAAAAAAATACTTCGTTGTGTTTCTCCGGTTAAGACAAAAGGCAAACTTGGAATCGGCAAGCCTTGTAACATTGTAAACGATATAGTAGTTTTACTCAGGGTTTATTTATTTTATTCACCTTCAACAGTATCTCTGGACTAGAGATTCACATGACACAGGACAATACAGTCTTCTCTGAGCCCCCAACTTTTCCTGGACACAGAGAATGACTAAGTTTCCTGGTATACATGGTTGCTTTAGGATGTCCTTGTGGTGAAATCCTATTCCCAAAGGCAAAAAATTGAAGGGAAAACACACCAGCTCCTGGCCTCTTCTATCTCCAGGAAAAGGGGCTGTGAAGGTGGAATGAAGGTTACAACAATGACACGGGGTGGGGGGGGGGGGTGTCTAGGTCATCTGTCAGAGCACTTGCATTCCAAGCACAAGGCAGAGTTTCTTTCCACAGTACTACAAAAACCAAGCGCGGTAGGGCAGGCCTGAAATCCCAAACCTTGGAAGCTGGGAGAGAATTGCTACAGATGTGAAGCCGGATTGGGTTACTTTTTCTTTTTTTCCAGTAGCACTCAGCATTGCAGAATGAGAGCCATTCTCAAAACAAAACGTATAAACATTAGCAACTCTTTGTATTGCGGATTTCTGCCTCAGTAGCAGTAAACGTGGACCAGGACACAGAGCCACAGGCTCCCACCGCCCTCCTGAAATGGTGCCACCCAACCCAAGCGGCTTGAGGATGGTGCACAGCCGCCTGCCGCGGCTGTGAGCTAAGACGAGCTGGTGTTATATGACAGCTGAAATGAACCACAGTCTCCCTTCCAAGTGTCCTCTGGGAGTCACGTGCCTTGCACAGACTCTCAGCTGCAAAAGATCCATCAGACAGCCGGGTGCCAAATTGTGACCCTCCTGCCTCAGTATCCCAAGTTGCTGAGATGGCAGGTATGGTGCTACATACCAGGCCTATTTTCTTTATTCTTAATACTTCTTAAAGAACTAATTTTAAAGTTGCTTCACTGATATTTTTCTATCATTATTTGAACTGAATCTATCGTCAAACTTCATGTTTCTGTTTTAAAATTTTCAATTTCTTGCTTCGATGTTCGTTTTCTGCGTTTGACATTCTTTTCTTAAATTGTTGAGCTGTGTGATTAATAACTAGAGTCCTCTCTCTCTCTTTGTCTCTCTCTGTCTTTCTCTTTCTTACTTTGATTCTTCCAGATTCCTGAAACAATTCTCAGATCATGAACTGTTGCTTCTGATGCTACAAATTGCCGCGCTACCCAGAGTCCTTCAGCCCTCCCCATAGGAAGGACTCGTGGAGCACTCCCCCTCCCCCTGCGAATCACTAGGTGGACCATCAAGCTAGGTTAAACAGGAGATCAGGCATAGGTGAGGGCAGGACCCAGCAGGTGCACTGGGGGATTCCAGGTAGACAAACTGGCTTACTCCTAGCAAAGTTCAGGCGGCCTGTCTTCACCCCCTGGCGGCGGCCACAGGAACTTCAGAAGATGACCAGGATTCTGGGAGATGTCACCCTTTCCATGACCTGAAGCATCAGCTGAGAGAAACCATCAGGGTGGTGGGCTACACATTCAGGGACACTCCCTGGAACTATGTAGACTTTGATGGCCTCTGCTCATGTGGTTTTAGGATGAGTCAGGAAAGTGTTTCTCTCTTGTAAAGGACCAAAGTCCCTACAATATTAAAATAATAAAAAAAATCAAATAAAAACAGCTTTATTCAGCAATGATTCAGACTCAAAAAGCAAAATGTTTGAAAGCGTATGATGTGGTCAGTTTTGACACCAGTGAAGGTATCACCACAAGCAGATAGTGAACGTGTGCACCTAACTCATTTCCTTCTTTAGGGTGGTCGTGGAGACTCTGGGAATTATGCTGAGGACTTTTACACTGAGCTACAGGCCCAGCTCATTTCTGCAGTTTTGATTGTGAGTTGGAGCCTTGGTAAATCGCCCAGGCTGGACTCATGCTTTTAATCCTGTGGTTCAGCTCCAAAAATTCTGGGATTTCAGGCATGGGCACCATCACTAGGGAAATCCCAGTAGTTCCATCACCACAAAGGAATCCTCGTACCCACTGTGCTCATTACCTGACCTTTTCTCTTTCACTAGCCCAAGGCAGCCACTAATCTACCTTTGTCACTACTGATCCACCTGTTAAGGTATTTCACACAAATAAAATAATGTGACATTTGGCCTTTGATAACCAGCTTCTGTCATTTGCTAACTATGTAAGGGTCGTACGTGTTAAGCATGGACATACATTGTTCTTCTACTTGACCAACACTAGTTCACTGTGCACATTTCACATTCTGTTTATCGATTCATTGAGTCTTCAATGGTCGACATCTTTTTCCTGTGCGAGTTGATGCTATCAGTATTTACTTACTTTTTTATTGCGGTACTGGGCATTGAACCCAGAGCCTTTGCAGTGAGATGCATCTCAGGTTGTTTGATTTTTTGGAATATCAGACAAGTTATCCTCAAGTGACTAAGATTTCCAGGCTGAACTTGAACTTGCAATCCTCCTGACTCAGCACTCCAGAATGCTAGCATGAGAGAGATGTGTGTGTGCCACCGTGGCCAGCTGTGCACAAAGTCTATGTGCAGGCTTCCACCTGGACATATCTTAAGTTCCTTTGCATGGAATGTTCAGCCATATGGCAGCTTTATGTTTAACAATGTCGAGGATCTGCTAGACAATTTATGAAGCTATTGTGCTAACTTCCATTCCACTGCCAGTGTTTGAGTGCTCAGATCCACCCACTGAACTCACACGTGTTTTAGTTCATCCTTATTATTACAGTCCTCCTTGGTGGGCGTGAAGTGATATTTCATTATTGTGGTATTTGGGTTTTTTTCTGCCTTTGTTTGACATCAAGGCCTTTTCAGTTATCTATACATACAGCTCTTTTCATGTGTTTTTTTTCCATGCAGAATTTATGACTTCAACTTGTGATTCACCCGCCTCAGCCTCCTCCAGTGCTAGGATTACAGCTGTGCAAATCCTCACCATCCTGCCTATGGGGATTTCACTTGCATTTCCACGGCGACTGATAACACTGAGCACCCTATCCATGCTTACTAGCCATTTGTGTCTGGCTACAAGTTTGGCCATTGTGCTCTCTCTTTGGAGAAGGGAGCACAAACCTTTTGTTGTACTTACAACTAAGCTAAAATTTTCATTGGTGAGTTTGCAAAATTATGCATTTACTCTGCACACTGTGCCCTCATCCAATATGGGATTCAGAAGTACTTTCTAATGATAGATGAGGTATGTTGTTCCTGATGGTGTCATTTGATATTTTAAATTTCATAGAGGCTCAGCTTGTCTGGTTTCAAAACTGGTCGATTGTGATTTTGAAGTACATCTTACTGACCACTATGTATTCCATGTCATAAAATGCACCCTTATATGTTTTGTTAAGAGTTTCATGTTTCTACCTGTTATAGTTAGATCGTTGGTTATTCTGAGTAAATTTTCTACACTTTATGCCTTGATTCTTTCTTGTGTGCATATCCATGTCTCCCAGCATCATTGTTCAAAAGACCTCATCCTCAACGAATGTTCTGCATCTTCAGTGTGTATGCGTCTGTGTGTCTGTGTGTTTGTGCTCTTGACATTACAGCCTAGGGCTTTCACATTTTTTTCCTTCACTGATTTGAGACCGCATCTCATTAAGTCACTAACTTGCCCAGGGTAAACTTAACCATGCAGTGCTCTTGTCTCCTGTACTGGGTGTCCCAGGTTACAGGCAGTGCTACCTGGCCCAGCTGTCTTGACATCATCAACATCATTATTGTTGCATCAAGTTTCTTCTGATGTACTTCAGTGAGAAGGCTCAGCATTTGACGCCCAAAAACCTGCCAAACAATGAAGGATACTCCCTAAACAATGTCCATAAAGACAAAGTCAGTAAATTATGCTAGCTTAGACGGGAATGCGTTTTCTCTTGCTGGACAGAACACTCTGGAGATGTATTTGTGTATTTTCAATGCTGTGGTTGAGATCTGCGAAGTACTTGTTGAAAACTTAACCTGTGCTCATAGACGAGGAGACACTCAATGTCCCTCCTACAATTGTGTCGGCGCCTATCGGTTTCTCCTTTGTATTGCTGTTGTTCTATGAAGTGGAGAGTATCAATGTTTGCTGTTCAGTATTTTCTATTGTCGGCTCCTCCAGTTGCATTGCTCCCCTTATGACGTTGCAGCGACCTGTTTCTTTTCTTCTAACTATGTTATGCCTTGGACCTGGAGTGTCCTCAAAAATCATAGGTATTTGAATGTAGTGGGTGATCTGTGGAACCATGTGCTGTTGAAAGGCAGGGCCTGGCTACAAAGGTTGGATGTGAGGGGCTTAAGTTGGAGATAAAGTGTTACCTGGTTGAGGTTGACGGGCACCCTTGCAGAGCGTTCAGGTGTGTGCTGTTGACATTTAGGCCAGGGAAAGGGACAGGGGTATTCACCTGGGGTGGGGCAGCAAACTCCCAAATTGAATTAAGCAGAGTAAGAACAAACGTTGTTTCAGGTTCTTAGTAGGAAAGCTCTCGTGTGGCCGGAGAGTTTCAGTATTTACTGGCTCCACACTGAGGTTTTCCACTACAGTGCTCTGAGAAGCTCTCCAGCCTCTGCCATGGACTCCCACTCTGCTGTGCTGCCCATAATCAGACTGTGTGAGACTTTATGAAAGAGTGAGCTGTATAAATGTTTCATCTCTTCAACTGTGAATATTAGATATCCCACCTTGTTTGACAACCCACTTATGATGAGTTGTTGTGTCAACTCAAATGGAGAGTCCAATGAAATGAATTTAGTTGAAAATGATCAGGTCATGAGAATCTAGGAGAGGTACATGACAACAGATTTACCAAAACCATCAGTGTTGGGGCCCTCAGGGCCCGAGAGCCTCAGCATTGCTGACCTTGGCCAAGTTCCTTTAAATCACGTGTTGTTTTGCTCGTTTACCGTTTGAACCGTTTGAAATTCCAGGTGTTGCTTGTTGACTAAATTTAAGTCACGTGTTGTTTTGACCGTTTGAAACTCCAGGTGTTGCTTGTTTACTAAATTTAAGTCATGAGTTGTTTTGCTTGTTTTCCATTTGAAATTTGGATCAGGTGTGGAAACACGTGACTGTTAACTAATAGGAAGGCAAGGACGGTATAAAAGGAAGGATGTAGCTACTAAAGCATCTTTTGCAGCGTCCCTTGCAAGAGTCCAGTATTTTTCAATCCACACTCCCCCTCTTATATTCTAGTTGACCGACTGAAGGGGCCTGGTCACATCAGGACAAGAAAATCTTGTGAGTGTGTGTGTTTTTAAAGATCAAATGGAGGTGTGTTACAAGACTGAGCACCATCTTCACTCACTGTCCTTATGATTTTAAGACAAGGTATTTCAAAATTGCTGAAGCAGACATAGAGTTTGCCATCTTCAGCCCTCAGCCCACGCAGGGGCTGAGATCTTCGTCAAGCACCAACCTGAGGACCTAGGGGAGGGCCAATCTTTTCAAGCAGCACCAGCAATTATTTTTTTCATAGGGGAAAAGTTCAATAAGAATGAAAACAACTCATTTTGAGAGTTTATATAAGTTACATTTATTTAAAAACACTTGATTTAAAGATCATTTTAGAACGTGCATCCACTGTTACACCAGCCAGAAGAAAATTACAGGACTCCTGCAGCTTTCTTATTCCTGGAACATACTATAATCTGCACAGCCATGACAGACAGATTTAGACTTTTTGAATAAACATAGCATGATAACAAGTGACTGGATTATTAACACTGTCAATATTGAGGACTTATCTCAAAAACAGCAATAGAAATGAATGTATATGAGATATCCTAAAACAAAGTTCATTCTATCCAGGGACTCTGCAGGGGCTGCAGAGTTCTCTGGTATACTGATTATGCCTGAGGACCTCTCATCCTAGAAGCAGCTTGTATATCGGACTGACAAGATACCAGAGATCCTGTGATAGTCCTTCTCAAGTCCTCCGTGCAAAATCTCGTGAATTGTGTGTCTGATAATGTGTTTCTACACTGAATATTTACCCACACAGGTACCTGCCTTATTGACCTACCTGCTATGCTTCAATTATAAATAAAACACTCCACATGAGAAATGAGACAAAAGCTATAATATCACCTCCTCAGGAGACTGAGGAAGTAAGAACATAATTCTGAGGCCACCAAGGCAAATTCTCTAGACTCAACCTCAAATTAAAAAACGTGTGCCTCCACTGCTCTGTCCAGGTGCTGGATGAGCTGTTCGGCAGTTCAAGCGCCTTACTGCAAGCCAAGGTGCAGCGTTCCTTTCCCTACCAGACAATGAGCGAGGCATGTTGGACACACCTTTAATCCCAGCACTTAGCAGGTAGAGGGAGGAAGATTACCATCAATTTAGTTACAGCCTGGGCTCCATAGTGAGTTGAGGACAAGCCTGGACTATGGAACCACACCCCGTCTAAAACAAATAAAGAAATAATAACATGAAAAAGAAAAAAATTAAATTCTCCGTCCAGTCACTTGCTGTTGGGGATGCATTGTGGTTTCAGTCGACTCTACTGCCTTATGTTGTGTACCTCTGCCGGACAGTTAATAGGGAGATTCCCGCCTGAACAGGTGTTAGTAAACTTTTTTTTTTAAATGAATGGTTTTTAATTACACAAAGCATCTAGGTTTTTAATCTAAGAAGTGGAATGGTTACCTAACATGCTGAAGGCCTAGGATTTGATTCCTAATATAAAAAAAGACTATCAGGATCAACAGATACTTCTCCAGAAACATATATCACTAAACAATGAGCACATGAAAATACACTCAAATCAACATCTCTAGCCACCACCACAACAAAAATCACAACTACGAAATGACGCTACCAGACACCATTTTCGATACCTATCATTGAGTGAAAAAAAACCTAGAAAATAACACCAATATTTAAGGAGATGGAAAAATTGGAAGAGCAGAGGAATTAACACATAGGGACTAGTGTGATCCTCTCTGGGAGCCATAGACTGTACTTCCTTCAGGAAGGGCTGGCCACAACCACTGGCAACCATGGGAAACAAGAACCCAGTGAAAGGTTTCTGATTGCCACGCCACAGGCATCACTCTGGCTCCATGTTTAGTCTCTAAGAACACAGTCAATCCCCAGTACATTAAAGTCATAAAAAAGGCCCTACCATGTGACTAAAGTATTATAGTTTGGTATGAAATTGCTAGCCTACCTTAATTTAATGTGAAACATTTTTGAGGCAGAGTCTCCCCACATGGTTTAAGCCCGTATGTAAGTCAGGAACCTCTAGCCTCTGCCTCTGCAGTGCTGGACTGCAAGCACACCCATGTCCCACAGCGAACAGCTTATTTATTACCCAGAATCCTGTGGGGCTGGAGAGAAACTCATCACACTGGTTCTCCAACTTCCCACGTTCTACTTGCATCACGGGTGCAGAGATGCCCAGTACCAGGACAAGGATGGGGTCATCCTGCAGACCTGCCAGGCTGCAATTGTAATTTCCCAGAATCCTTTAGGGACTGTGACCACAAAAGAAGTCCCCCACTAGCTTCTGGGCCCAGCCTGTGTGCTCAGTGGTACCCATACTTTGTGTAGGGCAGGCATGTGATGGTGCCTGTTAACCTGTCCCTGGATGCCAGATCCCATCCCGAGGCCTCAGCTTCCTTCTGCTGCATCCAACTTCCTAGCCACAAT